>PVKA01030746.1:0-26835 GCA_004027165.1 Ctenomys sociabilis | reverse complement strand
AAAAAAAAAAAAAAAAAAAAAAAAAAAAAAAAAAAAAAAAAAAAAAAAAAAAAAAAAAGAAAGAAAAATATGGCTTGCGTCCTTTCTTTCAATCTGTAATTTCGAGTAAATTTTCATTCCCATGATAAATAACATTGGAAAAAACAATAAATTTTCCATATCTCAGTAAGGTTGATTGAATCATTGATTGGCTTGAGAGAGACAGTATTATGAAAATTACTGACAAGAGGTTCAGCTGTTAGAATTCATTTAGAAGAATTTCTTCATCTCTAAAACCACAGCAATGCATAGAACTTCATAACTGCCTTTTGCAATTACAAAAAAAATTAGTAATTATTTTCCCACCTTTTAAAAGCTTATTGACAATGTAATTGTTGCTTTAAAATTATGTGAAATGTCAACAACACATGGCGGGTACTTTTTGTTACAGCCCAAGTCCTCCCACACATCTGGAACTTTGAAGGAATCATATCTACTTGCAGTAGCCATTTTTCAACTGCAAAAAGTTAAAAATAGTTCTTAAAATTTAATGTCATTATTCTCACAAAGAAAATAATTATGAAAATTATACACAAATATTCAACTTCTCAATTCTCAATAAGGTACTGTATAAAATATTAAATTGCACTTGGTATTTGGGAGTTGCCCTTATGTCTCATTTATTGCTCAAAAACCATTAACTTCAAATAATTTAAATTGTATTTAAAGGGTTGGCCAAATAGATCAGATGATTAAAGCACCAGCTTAAGCAGAAACAGAGGTGGTGGGCCCATAAGCAGAAGCAGGGGCCGAGAGCTCGATCCCTAGGCCTGCCATGCAGGCTCCGCCCCCAAAGCGTGCTCAGATGGCTATTGGGCATGGTAGTGCACACCTGTAGTCCCAACTCTTGAGAGGCTATAAACTAGAGGACCACTAAGAGTCTGGTCTTTGCAGTGAGATCCTGTACACCCATAGATTATTTTGTTGTGAAAGCATTGCTTCCTTTTATATGGATGCATATCTTGGTATCATTTATCTTTACTACCATATATGTAATAATAAAAGTGAAGATTCTATAGGCTATTATGTCCTCAATATTGAATAAATGATTACTGAAGAAACCAAGTAAGACCTTACTGACTTCTTGCACAGACATGTAAAATAATTGCAATTACATGTGTTAATTTTGCAAACCTGAAAATTTGTAAAACATGTCAGTCTTTGTGATCACTGAGCTTAAGCTACACAGATTTGACAGCTAGAGCATGTAGGCATCACTTTCACCGGTTTCCTATCTTCAGTAAAAAGTTAACCCTAAAGAGGAACAGAATTGGCTGGCCAGATAATTCAGCAGTTTAAAGCGCCTGCTTAGACAGATGCAGGGACTAGGGTTCGATCTCCTCAGCGCATGCTGAGATTGGGCATGGTGGTGCATGCTTATAATATCAGTGCTTGGAAGGATGAAAACAGAAGAGTCACTATGAGTCTGATCTGTGTAGGGAGACCCTGTACACCCTGTACTAAACACAAAGAAAGAATAGAATTTCATTAAGTGAAAAATGAATAATGTGGAGCAGTTATATAACAAAAGTGAAGATGAATTTGAGTGCTAAAAGTTTGAGATTTGCAGCCATATAAGTAGTCTTTTATGACATATATATCTATAATTAGGAATAACTATTGCAATATTAAGCTACTAATTTTAACATTAACATAGTAGTTGATATATAAATAGGAAGACCAGTCACCAACCATGTTGCAAACAGCTTCTGTTAAGCACGAGCTTATGAGAAAGTATTTACAGCCTCCTTGAATAAAGACACAATCCCACAGAAGCAGACCTAACTAATAAAATAAGTTGAGCTGCACCAGAAATATTATAATATGCTCATTCTAAATGCTTGTTGTTTCTATGCTACTCTGTATACATTCCTCAGTATTACCAACATTTTAGTCATCTGTCATTAGAAAATGTCAGTTTTTCAACTAAAATGCCATGCCTTAATCGAAGAAGCACATATCTGAAGTTTCTAAACCCCGAATTATTTCTACAATTCACATGGAAACCCTGGGCCTGTCTCTGCAGACTTGTCTGGGTGTCTCCAGTTCTTCATATTTAAAATGGACATTCATTATATACAAGGAATGAGAAAATTAATCATTTACTAGAATTAAAGAGCCAAAAAGACGTGTAGTCCAGGAGAGGAATGAGGTTCAGGTGTCTTATTTATTATTATCATTATTATGATAAAACTAAATTGTATTGTCCACATATCTTCCTATATTTATAATCTTTTTGTGTGAAATCACTTAATAAAAAAAAATTGCATCAGGGACCATAACCTATTTCATAGCTTTCAATAAGAAAATTTTAGATAAGAGATCAATTTGCTTTGTGATATTATCTATAAATACTAGTTTAACATTTTAAAGTTTCAATATCATATCACAAATTTATAAGTAAATATTGTGAAATGCTTATATCCATAATATATGAAACCAAAAATCTTGACATGTGCATTTTTAGGTGTCACCACAGATTGTATTATGTAGCATATTTATTCTTGCCACGTTTTCTACCATCCAAAATAGATGTGCTGCTGAAACTTCTAGAAATAGTATGGAACTATTACATTACAGTTAAATGTTAATGTCTTTTCTGTCATACTTTGAATATGTGTCATAACACAGGCATAGTTTTAATGCAAATTTTAATGAAAGTTTTCTTGGTTTCATATATTATGGATATAGGCATTTCACAATATTTACTTATAAATTTGTGATATCCTATGCATAGTTTTAATACTAAGGATATAAACTCTCAAACCATCACTGGGCTGCTCTGTACACCTCTAATTTACAGAGTAAAGGTCTACTTGCACCTATGCTAGTGTTACCAAAGGACTCTTCCAAAAGTAGGAGCAGAGGGCTAGCCAAATAGCTCAATAGATTAAAATGCCTGCAAGCAGGGGTTTCAACCCTGACCCCAAACCTAGGGAGCGCTGAGACAGCAATTGAGACTGGGTGTAGTGGCATGCCTGTAATCCCAGCTCTTGGGAGTCTGTAAACAGGTGGATCATCATAAATCCAATCCAGTGAGACCCTGAACACCCTATAGATCCTTCCCTAAAATACAGAAAAAAAAAAAATTAGGAGCAAAGGCTTTTAACTAAGTCTTGTCCTTTCCGGAAGTAAGAACACTTCATAGATAATAGTCCTTTATGTTCTTCAAATTGTGATTATGCTCAAGAAAGTTATGCTCAAGTAATATGGTAAGTTAAAGAATAAGAGGGCTGCAGCTACTAAATTTCTGGTTCTGCAATACGAGTTAGATTTCTTCAACTCAGACTGTGAGTCCCAAGGACTGTCAGAATTTTCCTGTGTGAGGGGCCAGGGAGATAGATGGCTCAGTGAAATGAGCTCTTCTCTGGCAAGCACAAGGGCCTGAGTTGAATCCCCAGTTCCACCAAAAAAAAAAAGAAAAAAAGACAAAACAAACAAACAAGAAAAAAAAAACAAGAATTTTCCAGTGTGATTCCCAGTAAATTGACTGGACTGAAGTAATTATAACTGTGTTTAAATATAATTGTACATAATGCTTAGCAAAAACTCATCTCTAACTTTTTGATTATTATGATTTCTTCCATCAATCCTTAGGTTGACTTAATTGTACTACAAAGACAGCAAAATTTTAGGGATAATGCAGTTTTATTTTAAGTAAAAGGATTTCACATGGTTTTCATTGATTACAGAATTGAAAGTTAGCTTTTCCAAGAGTTTCATTCAAATAAGGAAATAAATTTTGTATCAGATTGATTTTTCTTGTGTAATTATAAAATTAGAATATATAGTGAACTGAGAATAAAAATCTCTTTGCTGTATTCCACGAAAACCAAATGGCAAATCAAAACAGGAAGAAAGTTGTTATGTATGAAAGTAAGTTAAATAAAGTTTGCCAATAACTATAAATTTGAAAATAGACAATTTTATTGATCAGATTATGCTGATACATGAAGACATTTTTCAGGAGGAGAAAGAAAATAAATGATTTTCAAATTCTCTATAATGTTTAGCTGTGGATTTTTCAATAAATTTATAACAGTGAGATAACAGGTTTATTATTTTCAGGTGAGAAACTTAAAAATAACTTAAAAGGGATTAATTTATTAGTCCAGATGTGGTGGCTATGCCTGTAATCCCAGCACTAGGGAGGCAGAAATCCAGAGGATCACTATGAGACTAAGCTGCATAGTGAGACCTGGCATGAAAGAAAAATAAGTTTAATTTATTAATTTAAAAATTGGAGAAACTTTAAGTATACAGAAAAATAATTAAAAATCTTTGCAACTATATATTGTTGGCCTTTATCAAGATACAGAGACACATTATTCAGTTATATTCATCCTATAATTAATAATTGGATTTTACATCTAAACTAGGAATTTGGGAAATAGTTTCATTAAAATAATATAAAACCTACACTTCTTGTTATTCAGAATTAATCTGAGAAGTAATGGACCATGGCAACACATTTTTTTTTTTGTTCTATCTTTTCTTCTTCTTCAATTTTTTTTTTTTTTTTGATAAATAGCTTAGTGTAGGCTGCAGCCAAAGGATACCAAATTTTAAGATTTATTATTGTCAATAGTCTGCATGACCTTTACTACAACAGCATCTAGCCTGTCAGTAATAATCCAAGGCTGTATCTTCAATGATAAAATGGAATTCTTTGCATATTGAGTCTCTGCGTCTCCTTGAAAGCGCGCCGCTATCACGGTCATTTATTTCCGTTGTCAGCGCAAGGTCCGTTATGAAAGCACATTCGTCTTCACCTGAAGATGAAGCGCAGGGAATCTCCACCTCTGCTGGGAGCCAAGTGCTGACAACTCCAGGCTTGGGCTGCGCAGCCCTGGCGCTGCCGCCTGCTGGGGCTCCCCCGCCTCAGCCCCTGCCTCCTCCCGCCTCCCCCCCTGCCTCCTCCCGCCTCACCCCCTGGCCTCCAACCTTTATTCTGGGTGCAGGATCCTGGCTTTGCCTTCATAACACACAATGTCTGCGCCTCATAAAATAACACTTTATCTAACAACTGAGACTTTCATTGGAACTGAGATTTTTGTCTTTTTTTTTTCTCCCCAGCTAAAATTTACCAGCCAAGCTATTGGTACAATTTAGGTAAAACTAAATGCCTGTTTTGATATGTCAGGTAATGCCTAATAGAATCATGAAAATAATTCCTTAAAACTGTCTCCTTAATGCCTTTCATTTTTAAATATGTACAATTTTCTTTCGTTTATGATTTTTACATATGCACATATTTACATAGAAAATAAAAACTTAGTGTTTGTGTTTCGTAGTCAGTCAAGGATAAAACTGAATGCTGAATTGGACCAATTGCCGCAGCTTACAAGTAATATAGGCAATACAGAAAGAAGGTAAACAATGAGTATTGATATGCAAGTATTAGCAGTATGCCCCAAGCTCCAATTCTGATATGTATGATAATACTTTCAGTCTGAGAACTTAAGTTTAACTACTTCACTCCCTGCTGGAAAGCAACCTGCAAACCTGGGTTTCAATCTGAGTGTTTTTGTGGTGGTGTAGAGAAGAGAATGAAAACATTTAAGGTTACTAACATGCTTGCCCCTTCCCAGTTTGGATTACCAGTGAGCCGGACTGTGGAAGAGAAAAGCAATGCTGGGCTTTCAGAAGAGGAAACAGCCCTTGCATGGTTGCTATAGCTATTGTAAGAAATGATCAAAAACTAGTGATTGTAAATAGCAGAAGTTAGGCTGGGTGTGGTGGCATGCATATATCTATAATCCCAGCACTTGGGAGGCTGAAAACAGGAGGATCACCAGGAGTCCTATCTGTGTGGGAAGACCCTGTAGACTCTGTACTAAATACAGAAAGAGAAATTAAATAGCAGAAGACATTGCATCAGAGCTCCAGAGCAAGGGTCCCAACTCCTGGGCCATGGACAGGCCCACCTCAGGTTCTAGCCTGTGAAGAACCCAGAGGTGCAGCAGGAGGCAATCCTGTGGCAGTCCACCTGTGCTTCCAGCCTCTCCCCATCTTACGGTTCTGCCTGGCTCTGTCTACATTCGCACAGGAGCTCTAACCCCACTGTAAATTGTGCACACTTGGAAACAAAGCTGTTTCACCCTTATGCAAATCTAATGCAACAGTCATAGCAATGAAAGGCACAATAAATGTCACACACATGAGACAGCAGTGATGTGAATTCACACCTTAAGTAGACTCGCCTTAAGGGCTGCCAGCATTGCTTGTCGCCCAGGAGTGCACTTTGTCCTTGTTAGTCTTATCAGTATCTTGGGCTTCACAGCACTTTCTCCTCAGTAGGTATCTGCTCGCACACTACTCTGTCTCATAAAGATGCACACCACAGCCTCTGTGATGGACCTATCCTAATGTTTGCAATGATCTCAAAAACATTAATCCCATTTGTGAAATATTTTTTCCTGAGAAAGGAGGACACATTTCCAGTTTTTGATGAATTATGAGCTATTTACAACTCTTGGTATGAAATCCAAAAGTAAAAGTAAGCTCTAAGCGGTCACCATTTTACTTGGAAACAATTATGATAAAAATATATGTATATATTTTATGTCAACCTGAGAGAAAGAAAAAGAAATATTTGAAAAACTTTGGCAACTATCTTTATGTTACTATCAAATAATTATTGAGCTATGTCCAAAATACTACATAAGTCTGTAATACCATTATTTTTAGGGGGGGGACAATTTAAAAAAAAGAAAAAAACTCCTTTGTAAATGCAAGTATTTTGGGTCCGGGGGGATAGCTCAGTAGAATAAGCGCCTGCCTGGCAAGCGCAGGGTCATGAGTTCAATCCCCAGTACTGCCAACAACAACAACAAAAAAAAAAAACTAAACACAAGCATTTTGAGTTGTTTCTAGTAGACACAAATTAAGAGCTGAGAAAATTATTTTTACTTCACTTAATATTTTACATGCAAACATTATATAAAAAAATAGAAGTTACATAGGGCATGATATTCCTAATACACCTGCCTGAGTGGTATACCAATGTCAGGAGTGAGTCCCAGGTAGATTATTTTGAGTGACTTTAATGATGATTGAATTGATTCTTGACAAAGAGAGCACTTGTGCTCATTTTCCACATGCAGTGGCAAACTTCTTAAAAGCTAGACTAATTTAATTAACTGGCAGTCCTTGGTTGTACCTTTGAGAAAGAGTTTTCTGTTATGCTGCTGTATTTCTGTAAAGAGCTGAACTAACTTACTTAGATGCAAAAATCGGCAAAGAGAGCTCATCTGCTAAAATGCAAACTAGGGCTGCTTTTCTACAGCTATTCTTGGGTACACTCAAATCAAGCTTTTTGAGTGCAAGATTGGCTGCCTTGAACAACCCCTTATTTACATAAACTCTGGGCTTTTGCAGTCATCTCCATTGTGCAGTTGGAGTTTTTCTGCATGCATTCTGATTAGGCTTGGGCAAAAATGCATAAATGTCTCATCCAATCAAAGGCTAACCTGGGGGAAACTGGCAGGGAGTGGGTAGAATAGTTGGAGATTACTAAATTGCCAATTTCTTTTCAACTCCAATAGTCATTTTGATGAAATGAACCAGATCTTAAAGAGGGCAGCAGTATTGGTCTAAAGAGAAATAGAAAAGACCCCTTTGGACTTGGGGCAAGACACAGCAACAGGAAACATGCAAAGAATCATTGCAAGCAGAAGGTAGAAAGTGAGAGTTAGTGCCTTCCAGAACAAAAAGGAAGAAGACTCAAGAAGCTGTTTTCTGTCACAGCAAAAATTCTTGATAATAATAATTATTATTTTTAATGTATGTGTTTGGTACAGGGTCTCACTATGCAGCTTGGACTTGGCGGGATCCTCCTGTTTTCAGCTTCCCCAGTGCTGGGATTAAAGGCCCACGTCCCTGCGCCTGGACTCTGAGGCCAGCTCAGCACGCTTATGGTTGGGGATGGTGCTGCATGTGGTGCCTCTTGGTAATCATAGGTTCATTCATTATTAAATGTCTTACCATTCTAAGTAACAGATTTATTATAATTTATTTGTACATTATATTTGTATTAAGTTTGTATTGGAGAAGTTTGACAGTTTGTAGAAGTTTGTAGCACATCACTTATAATTTCAGTAATCATAGTGGATATTTGAGTAGAATATGCTTATCAAGTACATTTTAGAGAAGGTAATCACATTTGTGCACTTCTCTGATATGTATTTGAAATAAATATGGACAGTTAAAGCATTTCAAACCACATAATTTGAAGAAAAATGATTATAATACATAAAATGTAGCAAGGAAAATAACACCACTATCATTACTGTGAAAATTTGAAAACTATTCCAAACTACTCAATAGTATTTCCAGTTAATGGAAAATAGGCATAATATGAAACAGTTGTCCTTCAATTTTAAAGAATACCTCAGGTGACAACATTTTTTTTTCTTTTAAAGAGACTAGAGAGACTGGGTGAGGTGGTACATGCCTATAATCCCAGCACTTGGGAGGCTGAAAACAAGAGAATCACTACAAGTTTGATCTGTGTAGTGAGACCCTGCACTAAAATAAATAGAAAAATAGTAGATAAGACATTATAAATAATTAAAAAAAGAACAACAAACAAATAACAGGATGAAAGGTATTTAATAGTTGTTATATTACACATTACTGTCTTCAATGGTGTAGCTCAGCATATATTATATAAGCATATAAAATTAGTCAAAGTAAAAATTTTAAGTATGAATTTTTGCTTTCAAATTTTGGTAGAAATTAGTAGTATGATTATCTTACCTACCCTGTGTGTATACATACATATTTTCCCTCCCTTTTTCTCCTATCTTTTCTCCTTTCCCACATCCCAAATGTTTATTTCTTATGTTCAGTTTTCTTTCCCTTTTACCATTCAGAGTTTATTTACTCTTTTAGGTTTTTACACAATGGAGACAATATAATATTTGCACATCAAAGTAAGAAAAAATATTTTAGGGGCTTGAGATCTATCTCAGGGGCAGAATACCATTCAGGGTCATGAGTTTCCCTTTACCAAAAAAAATGAGACAATATTTCTAAAAATTTATACTCTTATGAAATCTAAAGGCCAAACCTTTTTTTCTTTTTTTTTTTATTTCAGGGAAGCCTCTAAAGGATGTTCAGGCTCTCACTACTAGATTGGACTCACAGTGACCCACCTGCTTACAGCCTCCCAAGAGCTGGGGTTATAGGCATGTGCCACCAGACCCAGTCTCAATTGCTATGTCAGCATGCCCTGGGGGAGCGGGGCCATTATGACAGGCCCTGGGATTGAACCCCCAGCTCCTGCACCTGCTTGCAGGTGCTTTAATTTGTTGAGCTATTTGGCCAGCCCTTAAACGCCAAATCTTAATGTCGAATTGGTAATATTCGCCAATGAAAGTGAAAGATTTTGCACATAATAAGTGCAACAAAGAATATATATTTCTATTTAAATGTATAATATGCTTAAATAAAAACACTGAATAATATTACATTGAGGTTGGAAATTTTTAATTGGATCAAGTATAGTTTTTAGGCGACATAAGGAAAATGAAGATTAAGTATATGTATAAATGGGCCTAAGTTTCAATACTGTTAGAAGTAAAACAAGCAATAAAAAATGGAGCCAGACACAGCGTATAATGATAAAGACAGAGTTTATTTAGCTACTATAGTGCTCTTTTTACCTGTGCCAGACCAGGGAACCAACTTCAACTTCATGGGGAATAAAAAAGGTCATCATTACGCCAAACACAAGAAACAGAAGTCCAGATGTATCTGTTCTCTGCACTTTGGCATTAGCAAAACTGAGAGAAAATTACATTAAAATTGGAACTCTGGTTGAATAATCTTTTTCTAACAGACAAGAGATAAAGAAAGTCAGATCCAATCATATGAATACATGCAGCTTCTGAATGCCCACCCTCCACCTCCTCTCTGGCCATACAGGACAACTAGTCTATGAACAGCTTTTCCATGCTACAGTAGAAAGACCCAACTCCTTCCCTGTTGCATGTGAAATATCAAAGACTAGACGTACTAGAGAATCACTGGTACACATATCTAAGCAAAATACAACTTTGATTCAGAAACAAGGAATGAGATTTTCACATAAGGTAATAGATTTTTAGAGCTCTGTGAGTTGCCTTTTGGGAAAACTCTTTTTATGTGCCTGAGATGGAGCAAAATGTTATTTCACAGACTCCCTGCAGTAACATACTCCTATAAGGATAAAGAAACCTCATTAGAGAAATAGGTTCAGTTTTAAATACACTAAGACAAAGGAGGAATGTTTATCCAACTAACAAGATTGAGGGAGCCAGAGACAGAAAATTACTAAGAGGGAAATTCAAATGTAGAAGAGATTCCTGCTAACAGACAAGAATTCTTGCTCAAGGCAGGCCCATGCCCACAGCTACCACCTGGGTGGAGGCTGGAGGATAAGAAACTGAACTAGACACAGAGCACAGTTGGTTGTCAAGTGTCAGGGATTCTTGCTAAACTGATATGACAGGATTCTTGCTAAAACTGGATTATAAGGGTGTAGCAAAGATGGTGTCTAATGAAGAGGTTTTCAATGAGTTTCTCTCAAGTTTGGTGAGTGAGAAGCATTTTGGCTGGACACTTTCTACTGCCCTTGTAGCAGCTGTCTGGAACTTAGCAGGATGACTATACCTATGAACTTAGATTAGAAAAATGCCTTTTCAAGTGGGATCAGTCAAAGAACAAAGCAGGTTACCTAAATAGGAAGATCACATTAAAATTGGAAACACAGCAAAAGAAACAATGGAACAAAAAAACTAGCTTCCCTGAAGGACTAATTGGTCCATTAGATGTTCACAAGCAACTCGAGACCCTAATTACTTCTGCTTTATATAGAAAATGCTGCCTGCAAAGCCATCAGTGGATTCTTTATTTTAAGTATTATTACAAAATATTTAGATTGTATGAATAAAAGTACTTGACTTTTCTAGAAAAAGTTAACAGCACAGAATACATTATGCCTTCTGTCTGTGCTTCTTGAAGTAAGATTTTTAAATTTTTCTTCTTTTTTTATATGGTATTCTTTTTCTCACCTACTGCTCTTGCAATTTCTCTTCCACCTTTGCAGAAATAATTCAAGTTAAGAGAATAAACCTAAAGATCTTTTGAAATTAAAATTTTTATTGAAAAATGTTAATTTTAGATTTCTCCTTCCAAAATCCCCTGCTACACAGTATTTCAGTTTCTTTCCTCCCTAGTCCAACAAGTCAGTCCTTATCAGCATTTTATTTTTCTATGCTGCTTTGCTTTTACCTTAGTTCTTATTTGTTTTTGTTTTTGTTTTTTTTTTTTGCTTTAAAATAAAATAATCATTTTTATGTTTACTGCCCTTATCAATAATTTTCAATATCATTACAACGTAATAGTTGTCTCCTATATCCACAGAGATCGAGGCGCTCCTGGTGCTAATTTCAGCTGCTGACTGGTTATTCCTCTTCAATAGCTCTAACCTTGTCTCTCCTCTTGAAGCACCACTTTTTTATTCTGTGTGCCATACTACTTTTGTCCTCAGTTTTAAGACTGACTGGTCCTACATGGTCTGGAGCCTTTTGTCTTCCTAATTGAGGCTTATAGCCTGGGTGACCACAGTACTCTGCAGCAGTTTAATCTCTCAGACGTCATGGGTCAGCTGCTATGCTTCATAATGTAAGAATTTGGTCACATCTCTCAGAGGATCAAGCCAGCTCCCAAGGGTTAAACAAGCTTAATCCTTTCATGTAAGGCTTCCCCTTGATATACGGAGATAAGCTGATCTTGGGAGGGTGACTTCTAAATGATACAGGGAACCTCCAAATGACATAGGGGAAAAATGATCTCCCAAACTGGATGAGTTTGTTTTCTCTAAAACAAAAACAAAAAAAAAAATGAATTTTAGGAACAAACGGAGGTTGTGAGCAAAATATATTTATTGAGGGAAAGAAAGCTCCTGTCCAAAACAGGGACAGGAGGCAGGGTGAGCGAGTAGTTCCAGGGAAGCTGCCTCTTCCAGGGACTTTTATAATGTAAAACCATGTGGGGCTAAGGTGGAGAAAACGGGAACTTGTTTGGTGGCTGTGGTCAACCAATGAAATTACAAGCACCACTGCTCAGGTAAAATTGATTAAGTCCAGGACCAAATGGGGAACAAAGTCATATAGCAAGTGGGCATGAATGTAGAATAGGACTTTACCTGGTAGTCATATGGAAGTAATTGGCTTAATGATTATTCCTGGCTTTCTCAGGGTGATGATCAATCGCAGATGCTAATTTTTAGGGAGGTCAGCATTTGTTTGATCTTTGGTCTTTAGGTCTGGCTCACAGCAAGAGCATTTGTTCTTTCCACAGTTGAATCTTGTCTACTGTGTTATCTCCTTCAAGGGCCTAACTCTGTCTGACTGCCTATAAACTTTCTATCTACTTTGGCTGCCTGAAACACCCTGAAAAGTGGAAAAGTTGAGTCATGACTTGAGGCTCCAAAGTCACACATGGAACATTGTCCCAAATGGGTGCCCCCTTCATTCATACTTTATAGAAAAAAATCTGTCCTCATATTTATTATTTCATTTTCACTCAACCAGTATACTAAAACATCTGTTATTTGAAAATCTTCCTTATGTTCCCTTGGGTGAGGAAGGATTTTTATCTTCATAGAAAGAAGAGAAACACTTATCTCTCCTGTTAGAAGTTAAAATAGATGGATTATCGGTTTAGTGCATTCCTTGCTCTTGTCTAAATTTTGACATCACAAAAATAAAGAGGAAATTCAAGTAAAAACACAAAATTTCCATGATTCTAGGATATACCCTACTGATAAGAGGCAAACTACACCAATCATACCGTGGTGCTTTACTCTAGTAGGCTTGGGATAAGTGACTTCTCTTTCCTGACCTAGTATGGTGTGACACTGAGTGAATGCTGTCCTTGCCATACATACCAGGGATCTGTCAAGTATCCGAGTCTAGTTCAATAGACCTCATTAATTTTGTGTACTGTAACTTTCCAAAAATGTATTCTCTGTTTAACAAATGGCAATCACATTGTTTGAGATAAATGGGAACAAACATTGGGGCTGGGGAGATGGCTCAGTAGAATAAGCACTTCCCTGGCAAGTGCAGGGGCCTGAGTTCAATCCCTAGTTCTGAAAAAAAAAAAAAAAAAAAAAAAAAAAAAAAAAAAAAAAAAAAAAAAAAAAAAAAAAAAAAAAAAAAAAAAAAAAAAAAAAAAGTTAAAAAAAAATAAATAAATGGGAACAAACAGTAAAAATCTCTGATAGATTCTATATCTTAACATCTCTTTCAGGGAAGCCACACACCAAACATTTTTTCTTCATTTTTGAAGTTTCTTTGCCGTCACTTATATTAAGTATTATTTTGGGTGAATAAAGCAAAGAAGTTAGTCCTAAAAGTCAAGTAAAGAGCATACATAATAAAAGGAAGAATTAAAACTATAAATTTTTGGTAAAAGACCTAAGGTTTTACTTATAAAACCAAGACTTTTATACTAAAATAGAAAGTATTAGAATGTCTCATGTACTAAAATGTATTTGAATTTCTTTTAGAGCAACATCAAAAATAATAAATATTTAAGTATAAATTTAAAAACAGATAGTTCCATTACTCCTCAAATTGGTGGATGTCCATTACCTGCCTGCTGTTTGAGAATCTGGACACACAATCCACTAATCCTCAGGTAAGTCAACAGGTGGTTGAGGCTAGAGGTGCAGCTCAAGGCTCAAGGGGCATGGCCAGTTGACCAGACCTGCACTCCAGGGAGGCAGGGTGCTGAGAGTGGGAATCCTTCAACTGGCTGTAGGACCTTGTCTGGTCCCACAGCATTTCTGAGGTGTGGAGCAGGCTGTCCTCCATGCAGCGGTGCCCCAGCCTCTCTTCCATACTGTGTGGCATGGGGCAGCGGGGGCTGTTATTGAAGCCACCTCAAGCAGAGAGGGAGGCACTGACCCTCTCTCCAGAACAAATGGAGAAAAGAAAGCTCCTATGTCTTGCTACGCAGTTAAAGCTACTTTAAACTAGGAAAACCAGGCTGACCTCCTGCCTCAGTCTCCTGAGGGCTGGAGACTCAGAAACATTCTCAGGATGTCCAGAGTCTCAAAATAGTCTGCCTTTGAAACAGCTGAGTATGCAATGAAACCTCCAGTAACTGTCAGCACAATAAATCCTTAATTCCTTCAAAAACATAAGAACAGATAAAAGATTTACATACAGAATACAAAATAAAAGTATTGGATAAAATTGAAATTTTAAAAGAATACAGTGTTGACTTGTTAGAAGGCTCAGTGTTAAGATGGCAATATTTTACCAACTAATCTGTATATTTAACATAATCTTTATTAAAATGTAAGATACTTTTTAAAGAGAAATTGATAATATGTCCAGAATTTGTATGAGAAAATTCAAAGCACCAACTAGCCAAAACATTGTTCAGAAAGAATATAATTGGAGGACTTCATCTTTGGGATTATAAAGTTAGCAGAAAGCAGCAGAAGTCAAGACAGTGTGACACTTCCATAAGAATAAAACTATAGGCCAAGGACTAGAACAGAGTTCACAAATAAAGCCATAAATGTAAGGTTAAGTTCCTTTTAGCATGGCTGCCTAGGAAGTTTACTGGGGAAAGATAGTCCTTGCAGCTAATTTTCCCGGGGGAACTGTGTATAGCATGCTAACATCGATCTTGGACCTCTTTCTGACATATGGAAGAGCTCAACTCCAAATGGATCACAGACCTAAAAGTTACAGATAAAATTACAAATCTCTTGAGGAGAAAACAGAGCAGATTGAGACCTTAGAGAAAGCAACAATTTCTTGAGGACACCCAAAGCACAAGTGATAAAATGTACATGAATCTGAATACTCTCTGCAGTGCAGAGGGTAACATTGTTAAATCGAAAAGACAACCAACACGTGAGAGAATTATTGAAAAGTACAAAACTGATAAGAATTAATAAATTGGAAAAAGATTAAAATTATTTATGCTGCTAAACTATAAGTAGGTAAGCAACTCGATTGAAAAAGATATTTGGATAACCATTTTTCAAAAGAAAAAAAATCTAAAAATGGACAAATGTACCTGAAAAGATGACTAATATCATTAGGCATGAAGCAAATACAAATCAAAAGCATGATGCAGTGTCGCTTCACTCCATTTTGATTGCCATAATCATCAAAAAGTGAATGATGTGTTTGTTGATAATGGAGAGAAATGGGAACACATACGCATGACTTTGAGATCAATTTCAAAAATTTTCCACACGTTAACATATGTGATCCAGCCTTCCCTTGTGTGCTATCAGCCCAAGGGGTAAGATAACTTAGGCCAAGATATAATCTTATTCATAAATCACAGCAGCATCATTTATAAATTTGAAATCTAGGAACAAATCTCGTGTCCACCAATTGATAAATGAAATGCGATATAGTTATACAATTAGGCATTATTAGGCTACACAAAGAAAGGCACCTCCTCTACCAACATAAAGATAACCTGGAAACATGCACAGTGAAAAGAATCCAGAAACAAATGGCCACCACCTACCTGGCTGCACTCACCCCGTGTGCCCACCCATTGGGATAAGTCTGTTAAGAAAGAAAATAGGTAAATGGTTCCAGCAGCATATTGGGCAGGGTAAACAGCAAGAGACATCTGCTATAATAATGTCTGTAAGTATTATATCATGTATGCACCTTGTATACCAAAACATTATGAAAACAGTTTGCAATGTATTAATCTATCAAATCCATCTTGTCAAGGTATCTTAAAAGTGTCTCATTTGTACTTCAATAAAACAAAAAATAAATAAATAAATAAATAAATAAATAAATAAATAAATAAAAGTAAAAATTGTGGCTCAATTTGTTTCTCTACTTTCTTGCTTAGTCTTCAATTAATATTGCTTGTACTTCTCAAATAAATTACTTGAACTGAAAAAAAAAAAAAAGAATCCCTAAGGGTCATTGGGTGAAAATGTACTAACATAAACTGTGCTCACGATTTCAAGGCTCTGCATATGCAATACAACATTGAATTGTTCATTATAAATGTGGATTTTGAGAAATGGGACTTAAATGTAAATAAGCTTTTAAAAATCAAAACCTAAGGGCCTTTTGTGTATGTGTGTGTGTGGTCAACACTGCCTACCCTGGGAGCAGGGCTGCTGTGGCATGTGGTACTGGGGATCAAGCCATGATTCCTGCACTCTTGCCTAAGCAGGTGCTTTAGTCCCCTGAGCTATCTCCTGGCCCCAAGAATATATATCTATATCTATATCTGCATCTGTCTCTGTCTCTGTATCTGTAGATAGATAGATATAGATATATGCTCATATTCCTGTTACTGAATAAATTACAGTACATTCCCACAATGATTCTGTCTTTCCTGGTGCTTTCTGTTGTGGTGTCTTTTCCATGAGTACTTTTAGCTATGTTAACATTTTCAATTTTTATCCATTAAGAGATCAGTAAATACCTTCTTCCTTGGCTTAGACTTATAATTTCTGAATAATTGTGCATTCTGTGCATAATTTTCATTTTTTTTTGTAAAAAAGAGAGCTTACTTATATACTTTTAAAAAAATTTCCATTGTCTTTCAAATATAAATGAGAAGAGTATACCTGTTTTATTCATTTTTATGCCACATTTCGTAGTATTGTTCTCATTAGTATTACATTCATTATTTTAAAGTTTTGGCAAATTACTTCATAATTCCTAAATATACCCTAACGCCAGGAATTAGATATTATTTGGCTATTTTCTGCTGTCTACCCAGATTTGGGAGCTGAAAATATAAATCAGGTAGCTTCCTTCAAAATATATTTTAAACATTTACTTTATCATCATTTACCTCTATGTTAATAACATATCTCTACACTATGCGATGATGGACAGAGCCATAAATATGAAAATCTCAAGTGAGATGAGAAAAAAGCACAATACTCACAGTAAATGTAACACCACGAAGGTTTTTCATTCATTTATCTTGTCTTCTAAATCATAAGAGAAAATTTTTACTGCTAAAAGTATTAAAAATAAATAATGTATATAATTAAATGGAAGTAAGATAATAAGAAAAAATTAAAATAGCAAGTTAAATTTCATAAAAAAAAGGAAGGCATTTAAATAAATACTTGCTAAAGTTCAACTACAAATATGGGTCCAATATTTCAAGAAAGACCTGCCAAATTCATAGTTATTTTCATATCTACTTCTTCCTTAAGATATAACTATTTATAGAAAGTCCCACTTTTGGGGCCAGGGAGATGGCTCAGTAGAATAAGCACTTGCCTGGCAAGCACAAGGGACTGAGTTCAATTCCTGGCTCTGCAAAAAAAAAAAAAAAAAGGAATTATCACCCTTAGTTATATGAGAAAGCAAATACATTTTGAAGGCATTATTTATTCATTCAATAAGTATTTATTAATTACTTTTATGAGTGAGCAATGGTTTTAGATAATTGAAATTTACAAAGAAGAAAAAAGATCTCTACCTTTGTTGAACGTATTTGTTACCTACCTAACGTAGACAATAGAGGTAAATGTAAGAAATAAGCAAATGATAGAATATGTGAGGGCAGGGAGGGGACGCTAGGTGAGGCGGTGAACCTAATGCAGGGCAAATGCACTAAGGATTTCAGGGAGTGCTCAGTGAGGCACTCAGGTGAGGACAGCCTGAGAACGCGTCCCTTGAACAAGACCGAGTGGAGGGTCTCGGTCTCCCCAAGGACAATAACAGGAAATGGCCAACTCCCAGGCTGCAGAGGCAGGGGCGGGAAGCAGGTGTGGGCCCTCTAGTACTGGGGGATGAACCTGTGGGTCAGCATGCCTGGAGAGAAGAAAGGGGGAAAGCAGCAGGAGGTGTGATCAGAGAGAACAACAAAAAACAAAATAAAAAAAATTAAGAGAATTTAGCTTTTGAATTTTTCTTATCCTAAGTGAAATACAGAGGATCTGAGAATTTGAGCTATCTTTGTATCGCTTTCGGGCTACTCTGTCGAGAAAGTAAGGTAGAGTGGAAGACAAAATTCAGTAAGGAGGCTGAAGGAATAATCCAGGCAAGAAACGATGGTGGTTTGGACCTAAAGTGACCAGAATGTGACATGTGTATACCTTATCTATTGTGTGAGTGTGTACATGTGTGTGAAATGTTTGTTTTAATACATGAAAATATAATTTATAAACATGTCTTCTCTATAAAATGAATACAAAGAGAATGGATATAGTTTGATTAGTGACTATGGTGCATGAGGACCTTGGTGACACACATTTAAACACATAAAATAATAATCATCACAGTCACATAAAAATCCCCCTCCCGGCCGTCTGTTACTGGACAGCCCAAGGTCAGGCTGGGCTGGGTGCTGCTTTGCACTGCTAAGCGTTCTTGGTTCTGGGATCTTTTCTGAAAACATTTGCTGGGAAATCAGCAAGCAAGGTTCAGAGGCAAAGGAATAAAGAGCTGAAAGCACTGTTCTTGGCAGCTACCCGGGTACTCTCAGGATAGGAAAGTCCCTAAGATGGGGAGCCCACCTGACGGGCAGCGAGGAGGACTTCTGAGCACTTACAATTCGCAGTGGAGTCAGGAATCTATACCTGACAGCACTCTTCCCAATAAACTTTGAGCCTTCACCCTCAGTTGAGGAGGAGGAGCTGTTGAATTTATATTATATGGATTTAGTGAGAACCAGCCAGGTGACCAAAGCCCTTGGCAAAAATGTGGGCGACAATCAAAACTACAGTGTAGATGAAGATAAAGGAGATCTAGATGGGCTGGCAGAGTCAGCAGAGCTTCATGTGAAGCTTGTGCATCACTGTGGGATTGAAGGCCAGCAGGGTGGGCAAAGAGGATGCATTCACAGGGGGCATTAGAGCCATTGTCAGCAAACTCAGGGTATATAAGCTACATATTTTTAGAATCTTTTCATAGAACCCTGTTTATTTTTCCCTGAATAAAACTCAGTTTTAACTAACTGCCTACATATTACATCCAGAAAAAGAGCAGTAAGCACTGGTTACTAATGGAAGTAATTATTTTTATGTTTTAGGCATTAGAGATAAACGCAGAATCTCACTGATATAGTGTGTGCAACTTATACCTTATCATAATCATAATCATGTTGGCGGTGAATTCTCCAAAGTCTTTAAGAAAGGTTACTTTGTTGGAAATCCACTGTTGTTGGCTCTGATGAAGGTGTGAATCTAAGAAGAAGAAATGATCCAGATTTTGAGTCAAAGTTAGAGATGGACTAGTGACACTGATCAAACTTCTTTTGTAAGAGGGCAAGAAGCTGAATCACTAAAGAAACAACAGAGAGAGAGAGAGAGAGACAGACAGACAGACACACAGACAGGTAGGCAGGCAAGCAGATAGACATAGAGACACATACAGAGACAGAGAGACATAGAGAACAAAGCAAAGTTTAAAAAGGAAAGAGACCCAGAGACACACAAACTACATTCTTTCTTCACCATTTCAAAACGTTTTAGTTACATTTTATTTTTTCCCATTTATTGTAGTTGTGACTACTCAAGGTTTCTTTCAATAAAAACTTTGCCTTCAAATTCAAACAGATATATATTACTTCTGAATCTACTCTTTAATCAATTTATCCAATGAATGTTTGTCCTGATTATTTTACCTTGAAGGAATTCTATTTTCTCATATTCCCTCAGCTTGCAGTTTCACTAAGACTTTTCTCCACTTGTGGCTTTCATACTTTTTTTCTTCTTTTTTTTTTTTTTTGCTTCTCTCTTGACCCTTTTGAAATAACATAGTCGTGTTTGCTGCTTTCAAATCCTCCAGAATCTCTCCGAAGTCTAGTGAACTTTTAAAAATGTCAGTTAAAGGTTCACTGGTTTTCTTGTTCACTTCCTTTAAAATTCATGGATAGACGCCGTGGAAATCACGTCCGTCTGCCTGAAGCACAGTGCCTGTAGCAATTTCGCTTTTTATCTGTATCTAACTTTTTCTTAAAATCCTCTGAAATCCATTCGTGTTTAGAGAGTATCTTACTTCTCTTCTTATTTCTGAATACAATTTAAATTAATATTTTAACATCTCATAAAATGATATTATGATTATATTACTAGGGTAAAAGTATTTTGGTATAATATTAAGATGATAGTAATTGTACTTAAGAACTGATGACTGTTTTCAAAGAACTGTTTCTTTGAAAGTGTTATAAATAATTTATTAAAGTTATAAGAGATGATTCGGTGAAACAAAAAAAAAATCTATGTTTTAGAAATCATGTGGAAAACATACCTCCAAACTTTTTGATAGAATTTCATCTGTGATAAAGCAATTCATTAAAGCACTCGGGAATATTCCCTCTTAATAATGAGTTTTACAATACCCAGATATTGTGGATTATGTTAAATATAGTTAACCATGAATTCCATGAGAGCATAAGAAACTGGTAAGATATGTGTGTGTGTGTATATATATATATATATACACACACACACATACATACATGTATATATATGCAAAATAAGTCATTCTTTAAGAAAACCTTCAGCATATTTTATCCTGAATACTAATTTATTGCTTTAATACATGATTTTACGGGAACATATTAAAAAGTTACCATAAAAGTAATTGAAATATTTATTTAGAATTAATAAATACATGGTTGGTTTGGGATGAGGGAAATTGATTATTGCAAAGTTCACACACATTCTTTGTCTCATATGTTACTGGTGTAGTGTTTGCTCAGCAGCACATTTCACAGCGTATCCTACCAGTGATGTGGTCATTCTACTATGTGGTAACCCCAAATTCTTATAAATCTAATCAGACAATATAAGCCACACAGGCATACTGGGGGTTGTTTGAATGCTCTTAGTAACTAACCAAATTGCAGTTTGCTCTCTTTTTAACTGTAACAACCCAAATTAAGAACTCCCCTATGTTCTGACCTCTTTTGGTCCTCTCTGCTTATATTATGCAGTTATCTGAAAAGAAAGCTAAATATTGTGCTGTCAGCTCTTATCCAAAAATATGTAATTTGATATAAAATGTCTTTTAGATTAGAATCTTATGTTTTCCAAAACTTATAGTAATTCATGTTCTCAAAAAAAGGTATTTTATTCTGTTAATGATAAACTGTTTCTTAGGGCCAGCCAAATAGCTCAGCAGATTAAAGCACCTGCAATCAGGCTCAGGGGCCAGGGATTCAATTTGCTGGTCCTGGCTGGCCCTGGCCCCTGGGGAATGCTGAGACTGCAAATTGAGACTGGGTGTGGTGGTGTGCACCAGTAATCCCAGCTCTTGGGAGTCTGTAAACACGTGGATCACTACGAGTTTCAACTGGTAGTGAGACCCTGAACACCCTGTAGACCCTTCCCTAAAACAAATAAATAAATAAATTTAAAAATAATAAACCATTTCTTGAGCTCTATAGTCTAAGTGCCTACCTGGTAAATGCAAGGATCTGAGTTGGATTCCCAGTTCCACATATGGACCCCTGGAATGGCATGGTGGCATATGCCTATTATACCAGTGCTGGGGAGACTGAGACAGGAGGGTCACTACAACTGTAATCTGCTTAGCCAGACCCTGTACCAAATACGCAAATAAAGATTAAAAATATAATGAACCATTTCAGAAAGTGCACACAGCAAGAAATTAATATGCCATGTAACATGCTTACATGTAAGCATATTACATGGCATAAAAAGTCCAGGTTGATTCTTTTAAATATGCAAAACAATCTTTAGGAAAATCAGAAAAAGAGAAGGCCTGCCTGACCAATGAACCCAGGAGGACTTCACTGTGGCTGGGAGCCGCACAGTGGTTCCTGAGCTGTTCCTACTGTGTGCAGCCGTGACCCCAGGGGCCAGGCAAATGCCCTGGAGTGGGGACACCATCAGCAGCTCTGCTTCTCCTCGTCAGCCCTCAGGTGCCGGACTGTGTGCAGGAGCAAAGGCCTCTGTGGGCCAGGACGCTGCCGATGGGATCTTGCTTGGAAGCCCTGCTAGTACACCAGCCAGACACCCATCTGTGCTATGAGCCTCTGTTTGTGAACATATGTGAATCGAGTCAGTTTCTAATGATGTTCATCTATGTTTGTAAAAGATAAGAGATAGCATTTCCATCCTCCTCCCATACTATGGAATTAGTTTCGCACTATCTCTCGATTATTAGGGATGTTATCTACGTAGGTACCACTCTAGAAACATTTTGGGAAATTTGTTTGTTCCTTGAAAAGTTGCATAATCTTCAACATATTTGTTTTGAATCCATGAACATTTTTTTATTACTTATTAGATGTTCTTAAGTGGATAAACTCAAACTTAGTAGATGTTCACCAGAATTTCAGTAGATGTTAAGGTTATAATTGAACCAAAGTTCCACACCAAAAATCATAGGACAGTGCAACACAAAATGACAAAGAGAAGGAGCAAAATGCAGTCTCAGGCCTTGAGCCCACCCAGAACAAGTGCAGAGGACACTAGCTCAACTGAAATGTCTGAATTATGAGTGTCTGAAGTAAAGAAATAACAGCAGAAAGGTAAAGAGGAACTCAGATCAGAAGTAATCTCTGAAATAAAATTTAAATCGCTGAGCTATGGAACATCAAAAGTGCTAATTTTCTTTGATATGTTTTCAAAAGTTGGGTGCTTTACAAACTTTCTTTTTCGGGGCCCGGGAGATGGCTCAGTGGAATAAGGGCTTCCCTGGAAAGCTCAAGAAGGGCTGAGTTCAATCTCCGTTCCCCCTCCCCCCAAAAAAACTTTCTTTTTCACAGCTGATATTGTTTATTCATGCTTTTCTCATTTTTTATTTATTTTCCCATATATTAATTTTTCTATATATTTACCCATTTTAATAGTTTATTTAAAACTTTTGTCAGATTCTCTTTATGTCTATGTTTAAATAAAATTCTCCTTCATATTATCATTTTGAATATTTACTTTGTTCTCCTTTATTGTTGCTATTTTTTACTGTGTACTTTTTTGTGAATCTTAAATGATAGAATTAAGCAATTACTAGATTTATGTCTTTCATTTGCTAAAAACAGTTCAGTTTCTTTTTTCTTCCTAATCAAATACCTACTATTTTATGATTGCTCACCTACAAAACCTCTAAGGGCTAGGATGTAATGCAGTGGCAGAATGTTTGCCTAGCATGCAAAAGGCACTGGCTTCAATCTCATGAATGGCAACAGTGAAAATGTTTACAAAAAAATAAATGCTTCCTAAAACACCAAATGTGAATTTTACATTTCTTCTATTGGATTTTTGATACAAGAATTCTTACTATTAGTATCAGTGGAATAAACATTTCCCTGGCAAGCAAAAGGATCTGAGCTCAATCTCCAGTTCTGGAAAAAAAAAAAAAAAAAAAAAAAAAAAAATATATATATATATATATATATATATATATATATATAATTTATTTCTTTTTATTCTTCCTAATGTAAGAATGCTTTTCTTTTACTTTTTAATTAATTTTATTGAGAACCAAATAGCAATGAGTGTTTCAAAACCTATTAATAGGATAGTTTCAATAATTAATACATTGCATATTGTTGTCTTCTTAGTGGTTATTCATAGTGCAAGATGCATACATGATATCTTGTCCAAAAACTATTAGTACAAATCTTCTCATTGAATTAAGATAAAGTAGCTGTATGTCTATCGTAAATTTTGTACATACAAATACAAAATGGTCCTTCATTTGTCTTCCTCTTTTTCGTTTAGTTTTGTCAGAGATGGCTATTCCATTGCTATTTAAATATTGTAGATGTGTGAATTCAGCAAAATAATCCAATATAGTCCAGTAGTCCATAATAATAGTGGATTATCCATTGGACTTGCAATGTGAGAAGTTGTTGACTTAAGCCTTTTAAGGCTCAGCATTTTTTTTTTCTTCTTTTTTTTGCAGAACCAGGTTTGAACTCAAGCCCTTACACAGGCCAGGGAAGCACTTACTCCACTGAGCCATCTCCCAGGTCCAAGTTCAGCATATTAATATGGCTTTACTTTTTATATCTCATTTTTGTAGTTTTCTGCTGGATGGTTAAGATCAAGATAAAGCAAAACCTATATAACAAGAAATGTAACATTTGTATCTGACAAGGTCAGTCAAATCCACTCAGGATTTATCTTGAAGCCCTATACTGCAGTTTCTAGATCCTTTGTCAGTGTCAGCCATGTGGATGAGTCATGACCATTGCTTGACCAATTTCCTGTCTGTGAAAGCCTGAGAGAATGTTTTCTCTCTGTGTGACTCTCCTTAGGCACACTCTACATCACTGATCAATTATTTAAAAGTAATTTTAAATTTTCAAATGAATATCATAGTGTTATTAATGAAGCTCATATTAGCTTTTCTTCACTCTTTGTCTACCTTTAAGACCCTCAGATTTCATTCAATATATAGATTTACTATTTTCTCAATTCATTTTTAGTATGTTTTCATGAAATTTTTACTGTATTACCACTTTATAGTGAATAATATAATTACTCTGATTACATCTTAAAGAGATTTTCTGATACTTGCTTTCCATGTTGACCCAAGTTTAATAAATGATTATTACTGTTTTACATGTTTAGTTCTTATTTATATTTAATTGTAAAATTACTGTTATTTTTATTACTATATTTCTTGCATCTCATTTTTATTTTACTGAGATTGGTTTTCTTTTTCGTGGAATACATCCTTATGAGTATCTCTCAGAAACACTCTAATAGTAAGTTCTGTGTCCTCATATTTATCCTAAATATTTTAAATTTAGTCTTGTTGTTTAAAATTGATTTCAGTAAACCACTCTATATCAGTAATCCTTTCTAACTACAGTGTATATTTCACATAAACATTGCATTGTCTGTCACACTGTCGTTAATCATTAGAATGCCAGTGAAAAACTTCTTAGTGCTTTGAAGACTATTTCAGATGGTGGTGGGTTTTTCGTTTCTGTTTGCCTTGGTCTACTTTACTTGAAATTCTACTAATTGTTCAATGCTTCTTAAGTATTTTATCTTTCAGATTCATAATATTTTCATTTTTAACCACTAGCTTCATTTGTTTTAGCCTTTACATTTTGCTACTAATGTAAAAATAGATACATTTTACTAGTCACCTGGTAAATTATTTCATTGTGATTATTTTTTCAATTCTTTTTAGAAAGTGCCCACTTCTTAGATGAAGTAAAAGATTTCTAACTCTACAATTTAGTGTTTTTGTACTTCCACATATTTGAATTAGGAAACACTTTTGTGCTGAGGGAGTCATGAGACATGATAGGTAAAGGACTACCCACTCTGCACCTCCCTCTTTTTTTTTTTTTTTTTTTTTTTGGTGGAATCGTGGGTTCAACTTAGAGCATTGCACTTGCCAGGGAAGCACTTATTATTCTAGTGAGCCATCTCCCTGGCCTTACAGTGCATCCCTATTGTAAAAAAAAAAAGATAATAGGAGACAGAAAGGAAGGATCTGGCACATTCTGTAAGGTGGTGCTGAAATGCCTGATTTTATTTATAATGTATTAATCTCAAATATTTTGTGCACAAAACATTATTATTATTATTAGTTATTATTATTATTATCATTATTAAACAGGATCAGGTTTACGTGAGTCCATTGCCCAAAATGGCTGACTACTCAATCTCTGGCTACAGCCCTGAGTCACAGAGTGGGTGCAAAGCTGTGTGCGGACTGATGATATGAACTTACATACAAATATGCCTACTCCTAGATGTGGCTCTGTAGCTAAGTAGCTTGGTGCAAAAATGTTTAATCTCTGAATCTTATTTTCCTTGTCTGTAAAAAGCAAATAATCAAAAGTACATCAGCAGCAAAACAAATTTAGAAATTAATATACATGACAATAGATGTCAAGTTTTTAATATAACTGGAAACATCATTGTATCATAATTATATGTTGAGTCATGGGAGAATTACAGCCTCTGGATATATAACAGATCAGTATGTCGAAGCAATAGTGGTCCTAAAGTCACCTGCTTTCAAATGTAAGATTTTATTAACATTAGTTATCTTCAAGCTTTATAGCATAAATATATGATATCCATCTTTATATTTACCAAGTAAAAGTTGTATCAGCAGGGATACGTGGAGATGCATGGATGCCAGTAATACACTCTATAGAGGGTTCTAGAGCAGTAGAAATTTACAGGAACAAGAGAGACTCCTCGCCCATAGTCTGACTTGGCCAAATGTCCAAATGTGATACTTTCAGCCTTCAAAACCACCATCAGCCCCTGGGGCGCACTGAGATGGTGACTGGGACTGGGCGTGGTGGTGCACACCTATAATCTCAGCGCTTGGGAGGCTGAAGACAGGAGGATCACTATGAGTCCAATCTATGTAGTGAGCTTTGTAGGCCCTGTAGACTCTGTCCTAAACACATAAAAACAAATAAACTGCAATCATTGGATGGTTTCATCTCATTTTGGTATGAAGCGTTTATAAGGCTTACAATCGTTTGTAATAATTATAAAAAAAAAAAGCCCAAGTTCATTTTTTTTTCATTTAACTTGTTTTAATGTTTCTTCACAAATGGTGAAAAATACTAAAGTACAGACAAGGCATAATCATAATGTTGTGACTATCATTATAAATATGGAATTATAAATTTAAAACATTTTCTGGTTTAACGAATAAATCTGGCAGTCAATGCAGGTGTGGGTGAGTATCTACTAGAGCAGGTCTCTGTACTCCTGACAGTGCTCAGCTTTATCTGTTTTTCCAGGTCCTCCATGACCACTTTTTCTTCCTCCCATTTGTTTCATCAAAGGTCCAGGAGGGTCCCCTGGAC
>PVKA01030745.1:0-26993 GCA_004027165.1 Ctenomys sociabilis | reverse complement strand
GCATATTTAAATATTTACGAAATTCTACTTGAATTTTTATTTTCAAATTTTATCATTAATAATATTGAATATTAGTCTTTTTTCTAATAGGTTCTGCTACTCTTCACCCTTAGTTCTTGTCTGTTTTCTTCTTTGTGTGTGTGTGTTGCTCTGTCTGCATTTTGTTCATCTGTGTGCTGTTTTGTTCTTTTATCCTGAATGTTTCTATGAAGAAAATTACTTATGAAATCATTATTTGTCTAGGATGATGATATCTAACTCTGAGAAGCATATTCTCTTGTTCTGTTAATGCCTGGAGCACTAAAGATTCAAAAATTAGTTGAATCATAGTTTAGGGTTTAAATGAGGCCTTTTAGCCTGGCTTCTAACCACTGAGACCTCCATCCCTCTCTTACACCTTTAATCCTACTATTTAATTACCTTGTTAGCAAGCTGCATAGTTAAACCTGTCGATCTTCTGTGTCGCAGTGTGCTCTACCCAAGATTTCCTCTGCAAATTCTGCTTTTCTCTTGGGCCTTGATTTGTGAGATTTTTAAAGTATAAATTCACTTGGCAAGTTGATTCAAAGTTTCTAAAGTTCCAGCTTTAAAGCAGACTTTCTTCTCCATTGCCTGTCAACAGTTAAGACTAAAACTTCACTTACACCCTCAAGATTTCTACGTTTCAATGCTTTATGATATTATTATAGTTTTACTTTGACTTTTTCAGTATAAATCCCCATTCTTATGTATAGGAAATTGTATTTCCATTTTACATATATCAGACAATTTAACATATTTTTAGAGTCAGACTTCTCTAATCAAGACATCAGTTGGTCACTGTTCTGGAAAATACAGCCTAAATGTCATTTTCCTCCCAAGCCTATCTCCAGATCCTCTAATTATCTTTTATTCTTTGTTCCCTTAATACTTTGCTAATTCTTCTTATCACATTTACTACATGTGTTTCCAATTATATGTTTGGAAGGCAGCACTAATATTTGCATCCATAAAGCCTGTCATAGCTTCTGGAACTTAGTAAAGCCCATACTAGTTGTCAAATACATGGTACTGTATGTTGCTTTTAAGTCAAAGTATTTTAGAACAGTCATTAGCATGGCACTGAATTTACATCTTTTCAATAAAAACTCACAAGCTATTTAATGTCTCTGTTAGTGTAACCTTTTTTTTTCTGATCTTTTGAAAAAGACTTAATTGACCAGAAAGAAATCTAGGTTAATATCAGTGCAATTTTATTTTTATGAAAAAGACTGACATTTAGCCTTCTTTTGAAAAAGGCATGGACTCATTTAACATTATGCATTATTTAGGCCCACATATTCTGTATGTATTGATTCAGTGTTTGGAATAAACATAATTTTGTAGAAATGTCAGGGACAATAAGAACATAGTCTTCAGTTTTGTTCTTCTGCACCTTAGTTTTCAATTAGATCATCTCTTTTTTGAGAGGTGAACTCCGGGCCCAGCAGCTTGCCCATGCTATTGTTTCACCTCCTCTTGGTTCCAAGCCTTGAATCTATTGTAATAGTTTTGAAGTCCTTGATTTCCTTGCTAGCTCTTGACTCTCTAGACCCAAAATTAAAGGTCTCTGGTCAAATGTTATTAGATACAAAACTTCAGGCTCTTTCTATTTTGCTAAAATGTAGGGATGTGGGCATTCAGCCTTCTCAAGTCTTTCCTATTCCACTTGAAGCTTTCTCTTCTTCTATAAGGAAAAAAATAATAAAAATAATATATATATAATTGTATATATAAATATATATTATTTTTATTATTTATATTATATATTTATTTATTTATTTATTTATACAAAGGCAAACTATGGTTTTCAGATCATTTGAAGAAAATGGATCACCTGTTGATGACATCACGACTGGTACTTCCCTGTAATCTCAGCATTCTTGGAAAAGGAAGAAAAAAATTACATATTTCTTCTTCACATGGAGTCTTATTAATACCTTTCAAGGAAAGGGAGGGGCAAAAGCTGGGGACATAGATCTGTACAAAGGCACCTAATTCATTTAGCAGTACCACAAAAACAGTGGAAAGAACAAACCACATAACTGTAGTAGTGTGACTGTCTATATTTGCTCCTCAAACAAACATCATCACAATGCATTGTAGAATAACTCCTGGAAAACTTGAGTTTTTCAGACAGTTTTAGAATAGAATTTAAATGCTAAGGTTGTGTTACTTGTCCCTTTTAGCCCATTAACCTCTAAACTACTACAAGATAGTAAGGATTTCTTGGTATTTCATAAAGAACTTTAGGTTCTGTGATCAGAACAAACACGTTAACAGATTTTAAAGCTCTGCATAATGAATTTTTATGTCATGAATTTTATTTAGAAGTATACCTCACCTGTATTCTTTTTCTTTTTGGACGTGACAATGGACATTAGAATCAGACACATGCAGTCTAGACTGGCAGAATTGAATGCTTACAATGCATCCTGCAATTTAATTTTATATGATATTAGTATCCAAAAAAGAAATACATACATTTCATTTTTGGAGATTCAAACAAAAAACCATTTATTTGGAGGAAGAAAAATAATTCTGTGGCTAAATGAATATTAAAATGTTGAGTCTAATTTGTATATTATTGACTCAATATGTATAAACATTTATTATATCTAAAATGTTTAAAGTTTTAAAAATTTCATGGCAATGAATTTTTGAAGCTGTCATTTCCAAACAATGCAACATCTTAGAGAGACAGTTTGTCATATAAATTATCATAAAGATTTGTTTATTCTCAAATGGTCTGTATTGTACAAGCATTTACAAGATCAAATTCTTGAGTTATTTATATTAGAATGTATGGTTCATATATAATCCCAATTTCCTGAAATACTACTTGGTTTTTCTGAAAATTAGGTGATTTGTTGAACATCTTATTTCAGAATCCAAGACTCAAAATTTCTTTAGTTATGATGCCAAAACTGCTAAAATAGTTAATTCTAGTGTTTTAGGAAGTTTACAATGACATCTATAAACTCAGAGTGGTCTAAGTAACTTGGAAAGGTTTTATTTTCTGATTTTAGCATTATATCGGTTAGGTGTTTTTCTTTTTTTTTTTCTTTTTTTTTGTCTTTTTCAGACAGGGCTTAGCTCTGCAATTCAGGCTGCTGTTGAGCTTGCAGCAGTTCTGTCTCAGCCTCCTGGGTGTTGGGATTATAGGTGTGCACCTTTGTGCCCATTTACTTATTTTTTTTTTTAATCTTTTGATACAGGATCTCACTCTGCCATTCAAGCTGGCCTTGAACTCACTTTGTAGCCCAGACTGGTCTCAAACTCACAACAATTCCCCAGCCTCAGCCTGCTGAGGATGTATGGAACACTATGCCTGGCTAAGAATTCTTGTGCCAAGATCCATCCATCCCCAAGCCCACAAGTGTGTGGGAGAGCTTCTGCTCTCTCCTGCACTTCTTGGACCAAGAACAGGCCTTCCTCGTGAGACACCTTTCCCCACATTTTGTGAACCTTTCCCGCCCCTGCAGAGCCAGCACAGCCCACCCTGTGAGTGAGAACTTCCACTGTACTCTAGGGACCACTCCAGATCCAACCAAGCCCAGACCCCGCAAGTGTGTGGGAGAACTTCTGCACTGTGCTGTGCCCCCCAGACAAAGCCCAGGCCAGCCACACAAAAGAGACCTTTTCCCGCATTCTGTGGACTTCATCCGTCCCTCCAGAGCCAGCACAGCTGCCCTGCATGCCACATCTAGCCCAGCCTAGGCCCAGCAAGTATGTGGGAGAGCTTCCAGCTTCCATGTGCCGGTGGGACCTCTCCAGACCAAAACTTAGGAACACCTCATGAGTGAGAACTTCTACTGTGCCCTCAAAACCCTTCCACCTCTATGGAACCCCCTCTCCCCCGGCCTCACAGTGAGTGAGAACTTCTGCAATGCTCACAAGAACCCTAGATCCATCCCAAACCCAGGCCCGGCTAGTGTGTGGGAGAGCTTCTGTGCTCCCCTGTACGCCCTGGGTGAAGGGCACAACAGAGGGGCACCACAGGTTCACTTCTAAGGGCTGCAGCAGGAAGGAGCTGAACACAACAGCTAGACCAAAGCCAGGTATAACTGGATAAACTCAAACTTAATGAACCTGCACCCAAATTTTATTAGGTGCTAAGGTTATAACCGCACCAAAGCTCTACACCACAGGTCAGAGGTCAGTGCTATACAAAATGATAGACAAGGAGCAAAATGCAGTCTCAGGCCTTGAGGCCACCCAGAACAAGTACAGAGGACACTAGCTCAGCTGAAATGTATGAATCAATAGCGTCAGAAGTAAAGAAACAACAGAAGAAAAGTATAGAGGAGCTCAGAGCAGAATTAATTTCTGAAATAAAAAAAGAAATCTCTGAATTCATAGCATCTGAAGTAAAGAATCAAATACAGAAAAATATGGTGGAAACTCAATCTGAAAAAACTGCAGTAAAACAACAACTGCTTCTAAAGAAGACGTTGATAAAAAAAATTAGAGGAGATTAGAAAAACGACACATTCCTTGAATGAGCAATACAGGAAAAAAGATTGCATGAAGCAGAGTCAAAGAGATACAGAAGAACTTAAAATTTCAACCACAAGCCCGCAAAACAGCTTGAGTGAAAGGGAAGACAGAGTTTCAGATCTTGAAGATGCTGGTGCAACTAGTGAAAAGGTAAGAAAAGATCTCTTAAAAAAATTAGGATGCAGGAAAAATTCATCACCTGCAAGACAATGGAAAGATGAACAGTGTGAGACTAATAGGCATCAATGAGAAGGATGGAATCAATACAAATGATGTAAAAAGAATACAGGCAAAAGTAAAATTACCCAAATATGAAGAAAATATCTGACAATCAGGTAACTGAAGCATATAGAATGCCAAATAACTTCAACCCAGTTAAAAACGGACTAAGGCAAATAATAGTCAAAATCCCAGAAATCCAGCACAAGAATAATATACTGGAAGCCACTAGAGAAAAGAAGCAGATCACATTCAAAGGAAAACCTATCAGAATTTCTGTCGAATTCACTTCACAAACCATGAAGGAAGAAGAGCATGGAGCAGAGCACTTCAAGTCCTCTATGAAAACAAATTCGAGACCAGGCTACTGCCAAACTCTATTTCAAGTTTGATGGAGAAGTGAAATACTTCCAGGACAAGCAACAACTAAAGAATTGCATGATGACGAAGCCAACCCTACACAGTCTACTGAAAGATCTTGTAGAAAGGGACTAATATGAACAGAACTCTAGGAACGAGAACATAAGGATCCTACTAAATAGGATAAACAATTGAAAAAGAAAAAGGAGTAAACAACAGAAGTAAATAACATGTCAAACCATAAGTCAGCACATCTCAATTATAACCACCAAAGTAAATGGACTCAATTCATCAAATAAGATATAGACTGGCACAGTGAATTAGGAAACAAAATGCAACAATATTCTGTATACAAGAAACACACTTAACTCATAAAGAAATTTATAAGCCGGGCGTGGTGGCGCATGCCTGTAATCCCAGCACTCAGGAGGCTGAGGCAGGAGGATCGTTGTGAGTTTGAGACCAGCCTGAGCTACAAAGTGAGCTTAAGGCCAGACTGAACTGCATAGTGAGACCCTGTCTCAAAAAAAAAGACAAAAAAAAAAAAAAAAAAAGAAATTTATAGGCTGAAAATCAAAGGATGGAAAATAATACTACTTGCTTGGGCACCTCAGAAACAAGCAGGGTAGCAATCCTGTTTTCAGACAGTCTCAACTTCAGGCCAAGAATGATCAAATGAAATAAAGAAGACCATTATGTACTGGTTAGGGGAAAATTCAAGAGGAAGACATAACACTCATAAATGCATACACACAAAATGGGTGCACCCAAGTATATAAAACAAATCTTAATGGACATAAAAAATCTAATATCCAAGACCACGATCTTAACAGAGATCTTAACATCCCCTTATCCTAAAATACCACACAAAAAATTAGCAATGAAGTAGCAGAACTTAACCAGAGCTTGGAACAAATTGACTTAGTGGACATGTACAGTGTTTCACCCAGTCACAGCTGAATGCACATGGATCTTTCTATAAAATAGAGCACATACTAGTCCATGGGTCTTGCTTAAGTATGTGCAAGAAAACAGAAATTATTCCATGCATATTATCTGACCACAGTGCAATGAAACTGGAAATAAACAACAAAAGAAATCAGGAAAAAACCCTAAATACATGGAAATTAAACAAAACCTACTCAGCAATCAAGGGGTCACAGAAGAGATTAAACAAGAAATTCAACAATATCTATAATTCTATGAAAATTCAAGTACAACTTCCTGGAATTTATGGGATGCGATGAGAGCAGTTCTCAGAAGGAAATTCATAGCTGTGAACTCACACAGAATGGGAACAGTAAAACACCTAATCCTGCACCTTCAGCATCTAGAAAATGAAGAGCAAACAAACTCAGAGCCCAAAGATGGCAGGAAATCATAAAAATTAGAGTAGAAATTAATTCAGTTGAGATGAAGAAAACAGTTCAAAGAATTAGCAAATCAAAGCGCTTGTTCTTTGAAAGACTAAATGAAATTGATAAGCCCCTAGCTAACCTCATCAAAAAGAGGAAAGAAAAAATTGAAATACAAACAATAAGGAATGAAAAGAATGTAATACCACAGACCCAGTGGAAATTCAGATTATTGATAGCTAGTTTGAGAATCTTTACACTCACACAATAGGAGACACGGATGAAATGGAGAGATTCCTAGAAAAGTACAAATTACTAAAACTGAATCAAGGTATAACTACTCTGAATAACACAGTAACAGCCAGTGAAATATGAAATGAAGTAAAAAGCCTGCTGACAAAGAAAAGTCCAGATCCTGATGGATTCATAGCTGAATTCTACAAGAAGTTTAAGGAAGATATATTCCCTACACTCCTCATACTCTTCAATGAAATCGAAAAGGAAACAGTTCTTCCAAAATCATTTCTGGAAGCAAGTATTATACTGATTACAAAACCATTGAAAGACAGCTAAAAAGAGAACTACAGGTCAATCTCCCTCATGAAACATAGATACAAAAATCTTCAATAAAATCCTAGCAAAGAGAATATAGCAGATCATCAAGAAGATCATACACCATGACAAGGTAGGATTCATCCCATGCAAGGATGGTTCAATATTTGAAAATTTATCAGTGTAATACACTATATCAATAGAGCAAAATCTAAAAACCACATTATCATTTCAATTGAATGTGAGTGTTGACAAAGTCCAACACTCACATTCATCTTCAAAGACCTACAGAAAATTGCAACAAAAGGCTTCTACTTCAGTCTGATAAAAGCCATTTATGACAACCCAATGCCTAAAGAATTCTAAATGGGGAAAATCTGAAATCATTTATTTTCAGATCTGATGCAAGGCAAGGATGTCCTATATCACCCTTCCTGTTCAATATAGCTCTGGAATCATTAGCTAGAGCATTTGACAAGAGGGAGAAATAAAAGCAATAAGAAGAGGTAAAGAAGAAGTCAAATTATCATTATTTGCAGCTGACAAGATTCTTTATTTGGAAGAGCCAAAAAACTCCATCAAGAAGCTACTAGAATTGATACACAACTTCATTAGCATATCAGGATACAAAGTCAACAACAAAACTCACTAGCATTCCTCTACATAGTTAACAAACTCACTGAGAGGGAAAGTAGAGAAACAAACCTTTTACAGTAGCTTTGTGGAAAATGAAATATCTTGGAATTCATCTAACTAAAAACGTCAAAGATCTTTTCATGGAAAATTATAGTACTCTGAAAAAAATTGATTATATAGAATTTTTGAAAATGGAAAGATATTCTCTGCACCTGGATAGGAAGAACTAACATCGTGAAGATGGCCATACTCCCAAAATTGTTGTATAACTTTAATACAATCCTATCAAACTACCACCAGCATACCTCCCAGCCATAGAGAAATCCTTCCTAAAATTTATTTGCAATCAGAAAAGACCTAGATGGCAAAGTCAGTCCTGGCCAACAAAGACAAGGTAGGAGGCATTCCAGTTCCTGAGTTGACATTACACTGCAAAGTTACTATGATAAAATTAACATGATGATAGCAACCAAATAGCCCTGAGCATCAGTGGAATAGATTAGAAGATGCAGAGGCATCTACAAACACACTCAACCACTTGATCTTCAATAAAGGGGCCAAACACATTTACTGGAAAAAATATAGCCTCTTTAACAAATGCTGCTGGAATAACTGGCTCTCTGCATGCTGAAAACTAAAACTTGACTCAGGTCTGTCACCATGCACTAAGCTAATGTGAAAATGGATTAAAGATGTAAAGTTTAAAATAGAAACACTAAATCTGCTGGAAGAGAAAGTAGGAGGAACTCTTGAAGACATAAGGGTAGGCAAAGAGTTTATGAACAAAAATAATCACATGGATAATGCTTGAAAAAAATCAACAACTGGGATCACCGCTTATTGCAAAGTTTTTGCACGTCAAAAAAATTACAAAGTGAAAAGACAACACAGAAATTTCGAAAAAATATTTACTAATTCAGACATTAAAATAAATATTTACCATTCAGACAAAGGTCTTCTCTTTATAATGTATTATAACTAAAACACATTAGGGCCCCAATATTTAAAGACCTAATCCAGAAATGGGCATCTGAGATGAATACAAACTTCTCAGGACAAAATTAAAGAAGTGAACAAGTATATGAAAAAATACTCCACATCACTAGCCATCCATGAAATGTAAATTAAAACCACCATGAAATACCATCTCACCCCAGGAAGAATGGCTATCATAAAGAAAACAGCAAACAAGAAATATTGGAGAAGATATTGAGAAAAAGGAACCCTTCTCCATTGCTGGTGGGAATGTAGGCTGGTGCAACCAATATGAAATCAGTGTGCGGAGTCCTTAAAAAATTAGGACTGGAAATCCCATTCAATCCAGCTATCCCCTTCCTGGGAATTTTCCCGGAGGAACTGAAAACGTCATATCATAGTGATATATGTGTACCTATGTTTATAGCAGCACAATTTGTGATAACTAAATCTTGGAGACAACCAAGATGCCTGTCACATGAGGAATGGTTCAAAAATATATGGTATTTTTATGCAATGGAGTATTACTCAGCTATAAAGAATGATAAACTCAAAGCCTTTGTATTTAAGTGGATGCCCCTTGAAGATATACTTACAGGCAAAATAAACCAGACCCACATATGTAAATATCATATATTCTCCCTATTATAAGAACTCAAAAGAAGAAATACAAATAGGTATAGCACAGGTAAAAGGAAAACAGGAATGTGAGGATTGGACAGTGAGGATAAGGCACAGAGAAAAGCTGAGAAACATGATGGGGCAAAGCCATATATTTATACGCACAAGATGGGTAAGGCAGTGATCCTGAGAAACATCAGCAGGTTTTTGAAACTAGCAGTTAATTGGTAGGATACTCACCCTGACTAACTATACATTCTGATACCTGTGAACCAAGCAACTGCACTGAAGATAGCCATAGGTAATAGAAGGATCATGCTTGGAATGCCTGTCATTCTGGTCTTCTGAATATGTACTTCTTGTCATGACATACCAGCTATTACTATACTATCTCTCAAGTAAAAGATTTTTTTTTCTTTTTTAAATTAAGGGTAATAAATGAAAAAAAGACACAAGAAAAAAAATGTCACAGGACTGTCCTGCTACATTGCTGTATATGGATAAATTTCTAAATTTCAAGAAAAAAAAAGATTTCTAAATTTCTGTGCACAAATACCTAAGTGTTTATTCCTGTGTTCTTGAATTATTTTTTTTCTTCATATTCTGTAGGGACTTAAAGTTTAACATATCAATACTTGATGGAAAATGCCTGTTCCGTGTTATGCCTAAGATTATTGATACTTAAACACATAGTTAAGATAAACCCGAACTGCTTATGTTGCAGGGTAATAATAAGCTTCTCTTCTGGAGGGTTACCATCTGAAGTTTGCAGACCAAAAATTAGAGAAAAGGAAGGGCTGCAAGGTCAGCCAACATTTTTGCCCTAGCCTTTCAAGGTCAGTGAAAACTCAGTACATAGGAGAACCTGTAGTGTAACATCATAGAATTCATTTGTGCCCAAATTTTCTGATCAAGGAGATTATGGAGCCACAGAGGAAAGTGATCATGATGTAGAGTGTGCCTAAGGAGAGTCACATGGAGAGAAAAACATTCTCTCAGGCTTTCCCAGAGAGCAAATTGTAAAGCAATGGCCGTGACTCATCCACGTGGCTGACACTGACAAAGGATCTACAAAGTGCAGTACTGGGTTACAGAATAAATCCTGAGGGTATGTCACTGATCGTATCAGGTACAAAAGTTACATTTCTTGTTTTATAGGCCTTGCTTTATCTTGGTCTTAACCATCCTTCAGAAAAGTACAAAAAACAAGGTATAAAAAGTAAAGCCACATTAATATGCTGAATTTTGTGAGGCTCAAGTCAACAACTTCTGTGGATAACCCACTACTCTTGTGGACTGTTGGACTGTGTTGGGTTGTTTTGCTGAATTCACGCACCTATAGTTTTTAAGCAATAGAATACCCTTGTCTGACAGGACTAAAAAGGTGATACAAAGGAAGGTCTATTTTGTATTTGTATATACAGAATAGTCAGCATAAATATACAGCTACTCTCACTTAATTCAGTGAGTAGAAAAATTTGTTCTAATAGTATTTGGACAGGATATCCTTTCTACTTCTTGTATTATGGATAACCACTGAGAAGATAACAATTTAGAATGTAGTATTTATGTAAACTGTCTCATTGCTTTTTGTTTCTCAATAAAATAAAATAAAATAAAATAAAATAAAATAAAATAAATCTGCCAGCTGTATCTTTAACCGCCATCCCTTTGTGCTATGGTTGGATGGGCACTTCTGCATGCTTGTTGCTTTTGTGCTCAGGAGACTAAGACCCCAGTCTGATTGCTTTCAATCCCTTGTTCTCTCTCCTGGCAGAGTGGTTTGTATGGCCAATTTGGAGGAAGTTAGGCATATACTACTGAACCCTCTCCTGTAAATGGCTATTGTCTTGCTGGGAAAACGTTTTTGCTAGGCGTTTTCATGCCTTGTATCATATTAGGCACCATTTCTATTCAAGTTGGAGATTGCCCACGCTGAGTACAGCCAGATGAATGTGAGGCATGTCACATTCTGGAGTCAGAGTTGGAAAATGCACTTGTTGGTGTATGTAAGTATGCTTCAGAGTTTCCACCTTGTTACTGACAACATGATTAAGAAATTTCTGTAGTTGTGTATGTGTGTGTGTGTGTGTGTGTGTGTGTGTGTGTAGACATTTCCTTAGGGAAGGGATGTGTTCTCTGTCAGCCCTGTTGGTGTTTTTTGAGAACAATGGAAATACAAATGAACTACTGAGGGTTTATATTTTCTTAAGTGCTGGACAGCTCTTATGTCTTGATGTGTATATACACCTTTTCTGTTAAATTAAATAGATGAATAAAAGGCTAACTATCACATAAAATGGTACTGACATGAAAACTTGAACCACTTAACTTTGAAAGAATTATGTGGCAACAAAGAAAGAAAGAAAGAGAAAAAAGAATTAGAGCCAGGGAGATATCTCAGCAGTCTAAAGCACCTGCTTATACAACTTATGCAAGCTTGGGGACCACCGTTCTATCCCAGGGACCAAGTTCTGCACCAGCCCTGCCCTTAGGGTGGGTTGAACTGGCCACACACACACACACACACACACACACACACACACACACACAGGAAATTGATGGTTGTTGACATGCTATGGAGGAAAGAAAAGTCTCTGTGAGAACTACTTAATGTCTGGCTTGGTTTTGCCGCTGTCAGTAAAATCAGTATGTGACAGACTTGCTGGCTGGTACTCAGCCGATTTGTTCTTTCTGATCACATGGAAAGCTTGCAGTATAAATCTCCCTTTCAGGCGAGCTACAGACCTGAGCATGAGTTCCGGTCAGAGGGAGGAGAGTAAAAACGATGCTAGCTATTCCTAGGGCCATTTCTGTTCATTTTTATTGTCTTCATCAGCTGTTTTCTTCAATGATGTCCATTGTTCGCTTTTGTTATCTGAGGGATGATTGGTCTGATAAGGCCTGCCGTTGCCAGCAGTCAGCCTTAAGTGGCATTTACTTCCTGCAAGGAACTGTTTCTAGAAAACTTTGTCCGTAGGTTTTCACATCTTTATGTCACAGTCCTACTTTTAAAAGCTGTAAACTTTTATATTACTTGCGTATATGTAATCATTGATCTAATTTGATATATAAAATCTTTTTGTGTCTAAATAGAGTTGAGGTAAAAGGTTAAAAAAAAAAGAAGTAGACCATCAGCATATTTGCACAAGGGCATTTTGTTATGGATGCATTTTTAGCAGTGTGAATATCTAGAGGGGATAGGAGACAAAGGTGTCTAGTTTGCCACAGGTAAAAACTTACACTTGGATGTTTTGTAAATATTTTTATTCTTAAATGGTAATGCCTTTTGGCCTTTACATGTTGGGCTGAAATTTCCTTGAGAAAACAGCCACATGTGCCTTAGTCCAGGAAGTTTGAAGAAAAATAGCATCGTGCACACTTGGTTTGTTGTGTCTGAAATCTCTGGTGGCAACTGGCTGCTGCTTTCTACTGGATGCTGCTCGCTCTGGCCTGCACTGCATTGGCTCTTGTGCCTCTCTGTTTTTCCTGAAGCTGTTTCAACTCTTCTGGTTTTCTTTTGACATGTAAAGCTTTACACAGGCCTCCCATAAATTAGGTGTCCATCTATAGACATCCAGCCTCAGAAAGTCCTTTTTTCTTCATCTTCTTCTGATACTAAAGTAACTTCAAGCTCAGGGTGTGAAAAATGCCTTGGTATCCATCCCCCTAAACTCAATTCTTTTTCCTGTCTCAAGGAAACATACTTCTAAAATGCAAATAAAGGCTGAAATACACAAGATATCTATCCTGTGTTCACCACTTCCCTGGTGCTGTGTTGGTCTATGTAACTGAAAACTAAAAATTTAATTTCCCAAGGAAACCTGAAATCCTGTGAATATTTACACTACTTCTTGTACTTTTTTTTTGTGGAACTAAGGATTGAACTTGGGCCCTTGCACTTGTATTCTACTGAGCCATCTCCCCAACCCCACTTCTATTGTTTTTGATGATGTGTAGCAATGTTTGTATTTTCTGGACTCATTTTCCATCTTCAAGACTTGGATATTTTACTAAAATATTTAATTATAAAGTTAAATCTTTGAAGACTGATTTTCTGTAACAGCTCTGTTACTGGTCTGACAGAGGTGACTTAGCCTACTCCCCAACACTTCAGGGCTAGAGAGGACGCAGACTCTCTCCTGAGGTGTCTGCAGCCAGCGTGAAGGTCCCTGCCTTGCTGTGCTCCTTCAGCAGCTGCTCTGCAGGCTCTGCTTCATGCTTGCTGGCCTTCTGGCCTAGGTAGGCCGTCCTTGCAGTCATCCGTTTTCGCAGGATGCCCTCTTGAGTTCTCTCTTTGCTCTCTTATACACACAGCAGTCACACACATCAAGGTCTGCTGAGGCCAGGATGATCCGTTTTCCTTAACTTTTTCAACTAGACCTGCAGTAGCCAGGCCATGTTATGACTCTTGAAAGGTCAGGACTTAATTGTACCTGTTTTGGAGGACACAGTTCAACCTATGATACCTTCTTTTATCTTTTCCCTTTTTCTTTCCTTCTCCATGTACATATATATATATATATATATATATATATATATATATATATATGTGTGTGTGTGTGTGTGTGTGTGTATGTGCAGATGCATGTGTGTGTTTGTGCACATGTATGTGCATATAAGTATATAAATATATATACAATATATTTCATGCAAATTAAAAATAGCAATTTTATTCTTTAGTCTTATTATATATGTATGCAAATATACTATATATTATGTATTTATCTTTTACCCAGCAGAAATCATGTAATCAACGAAAATATGGTGCCACAAATAGCACAATACTTAATTTACAAATAATTACAAATTTTAATGTGTACTAATTAATGCATTATTAGTGTGTGTGATATTTATTTCCTCAACTTTTTTACATATATCACTGAAGATTCAATACAGGCAAAGTTTTAGTGAATAATTTTGATCATTTTATTCATGTAACATTTTGCATTTAAAAGAATTCAATGTTCCTTGGTAATATTATTTGGTAAGGAGTAATCATCTGTTTTTGTAAGAGTGACACTTACTGGGATGTAAGGATTCAATGCGTGGTATAACATTTTTCTGCCTCAACATGAGAAGACCTGAAGAGGACCCTTTATAACCATGTGTACATGCATGTGCACATATATTTTGGAAAAGAGAAATAGTGAATGAGTGTTGTTTGTTTTGAAAGTCACATTGCTTTGATTTTGATTACTCATTATACATAGAACCTTTTACTATTTTTGAATTTTGTTAAGAAATATTTACTGACCTCCAGCCGGGCGTGGTGGCGCAGGCCTGTAATCCTAGCACTAGGGAGGCTGAGGCAGGAGGATTGTTGTGAGTTCGAGACCAGCCTGAGCTACAAAGTGAGCTTAAGGCCAGCCTGGACTGCACAGTGAGACCCTGTCTCAAAAAGACAAAAAAAAAAAAAAAAAAAAAAAAAAAGAAATATTTACTGACCTCCTATAGTTTATCTGAGTCTTCTCATCTTTCTTTTAGAGAATAATTTTGCGAGAGTTCATCTTTGAAATGATTGCTTAGATTATGACTTTTTATTGAATCAGAATATTAGTTTGTTTATTTTCTGGCTTCTCTGTTAAAATAACTTTTTCTAAGAATAACTATATTGACTTTGGAATTTATGGATACAATAGACACTGGTGACATATACCAGGCTGTTTTTTGTATAATAAATTAGACCCTTTAAAATAATTTTGATATGGCTAAAATGTGTTTATGTACTTACTATATGTGATATTCCATATTTTATTTTATTTTTTAAAAAACATTTTAAGGTTAACATGAATAATAACAACTAATATAGGTAGTATGTTTATATGGTAATCCATCATTAATTCATTTAATCCAAAACAACCAAAACACATCTCCTATTAAAATTCAGAAACAGATTTAAAGAGATTAAGCCACCTGATTAAAACCATACCATTCACAAGTATTAGAATTCAGACTCAAACTTAGAACTGCCTAGCAATTCACCTTAAATACTGGGTTATTTTGCTGAATTTAAGTACCTACAATCTTTGGTCTGGCATCAAGTATGGAAAGGTACGTTAAAGACTTCTCCAAATACAGCTTTTCTAATTGTAATAGAACACCCATCTCTGACAAAACAAAGTGGGGGATATAAGTAAAATAGTTTTGTTGTGAAAAAAATACATATATGTATTACAAGATAGGATACACATACAGATACTTTCTCTTAGTTCAGCAAGAAGAAAGGTTTGTACTAATATTGTTTAGAGAAGATATCATGTCTGCATCTTGTCCTCTAAATAACTAATACAGAGACAACAATATGCAATGTATTAATTAGTGTAAGTGTCCTACTACCCTGTTTTGAAACTGTTTCATTGCTATTTTACTTTTATTTTCATTAAAATGAATTAAAAATTTAAAAAATCACATTTTTTTCTTTTCTTTTTTTAAAATTTTATTGAAGAACAAATAGCAGTGAGACATTTTCAAATCAGATCAGCAGGACAGATTCAATAATTAATACATTGCATATTGTTTTCGTAGTGGTTTGTTGTTATACAAGATGCATACATGATATTCTACTTGCAAACACTATTAGAACAGATGTCTCTAATCAATGAATTAAGACAGTGTAGCTGTACGCTTATTTCTTTAAAGCTCAATTATAGCACAGTTTCAATAATTAATACTATCTATCTTGTTATCCTCCTAGTGGTTGTCCTTAGTACAAGAAGCCAACATAGTATCCTGCACAACCACTATTAGTGCAAATCTAGCTTGTCATGGAATTATGCAGAAGTACTACATGTTTATCTTAACTGTGCTGTTTATACAAACACAGAATGGTTCTTCTTTGTATCCCCCTCCTTCTTTTTGTTTAGACCTGTCAAAGATGGGCACTCCATTGTCATTCAATCATTATGGGTGCCTGAACTCAGCAACACACTCAAACACAGTCCAGCAGTCCACAATAATAGTGAGTTATCTGAAGAAATTGGTGACTACAGCCATTTACAGCTCAACCTATGGCCATATTTTATATACCTCATTTTTATACTTTTCTTCTGGATGGTTAAGGCCAAGATAAAGCAAGACCTATATAACAAAAAATGTAACTTTTGTATCTGATGAGGTCAGTGAAGGCCCCTCAGAGTTTATCTTGTAATCCTGTACCTCACTCTGTAGATCCTTTGTCAGTGTCAGCCATGTGGATGAGTCACGGCCATTGCTTGACCATTTTGCTCCCTATGAGAAACTGAGAGAAATTTTTCTCTCCATGTGACTCTCTTAGGCACACTATATATCATCGATCACATTGCTCTGTGGCTCCATAAGCTCCTTGTTCAGAAAATTTGGAGCACAACTGAGTTCTATAATGTTACAGTACAGCTTCTCCTATGTCCTGAGTTTTCACTGACCTTGAAAGGCTAGGGTCAAAATGTTGGCTGAATTTGCAGCCCTTCCATTTCTCCAATTTTTGATCTGAGAACTTGGGTTGTTAACCATCCAGAAGAGAAGCTGATTAGGCTAGGGTCAAAATGTTGGCTGAATTTGCAGCCCTTCCATTTCTCCAATTTTTGATCTGAGAACTTGGGTTGTTAACCATCCAGAAGAGAAGCTGATTAGCACCCTGCAACATATACCATTCAGTTTGCCCTAACTAACTTCTTTTTCATTGTTGTTATACCTCTCTATTTGTATTTCTTCTTTTGACTTCTTCTACTAGGGAGACTATACGATATTTGCACATGTGTGTCTCGTATATTTCATTTATGAGCATATGTTCAAGTGGCATCCACTTCAATATAAATACTTCAAGTTTATCATTCTTTATAGCTAGGTAATATTCCATTATATAGAAATACTACATCTTTTTCAACCATTCCTCATGTGAAGGGCATCTTGGTTGTTTCCAAGATTTTGCTGTCACAAATGTCCTGCTATAAACATAGGTATACATATATCACTATAATATAATGTTTTCAGTTCCTCTGGGAAATTTCCCAATAGGGGGATAGCCAGCTGGAATGGGATTTCCAGTCCTACTCTTATGAAGAGTCTCCACACTGATCTCCACAATGGTTGCACCAGTCTACATTCCCACCAGCAGTGAAGTGTTCCCTTTTCTCGACATCCTCTCCAACATTTGTTTTTGGTTGATAGCTTTATGATAGCCATTCTTTCTGATGTGCGATGGTACCTTAGTGTTGTTGTTATTTGCATTTCACATATGGCTAGCGATGTGGAGCATTTTTTCATATATTTATTCGCTTCTTTAATTTCGTTCTCTGAGAATTGTGTATTTATCTCAGATGCCTATTTTTGGATTGGGTCTTTAAATTTGAGGGCCCTAATATATCCTAGTTCTTTATATATTCTAGAGGGCAGACATTTGTCTGCCTGCTTATTAGGATTTTTTCTAAATTTGTGGGTTGTTTTGCTTTATTGACAATTTTGTTTGATGTGCATAAACACTTCAAGAAGAGTTGATACCAGGTGTTAATTCTTTCAAGTGTTTCCCGTGAGAATACATGCTTGTTCATGAACTCTTTACTTACCCCTGTGTCTTCAAGAGTTCCTCCTACTTTGTCTTCCAGGAGATTGAGTGTTTCTGTTTTAATGTTTAGATCTTTAATCCATTTTGACTTTAGCTTAATGCATGATGATAGACCTGGGGCAAGGTTTAGTTTTCGACATGTAGAAAGCCATGTTTTCCAGCACCATTTGTTAAAGAGGCTACCTTTCTTCCAATAAGTTTGTTTGGCCCCTTTGTCAAAAATCATGTGGCTGAGTGTGTTCGCAGAAGCCTCTGTATCTTCTAATGTATTCCATTAACCTTCAGGTCTGTTTTGTTCCCAATACCATGTTGATTTTGTCACAGTGGCTTTGTAGTATAATTTCAAGTCAGGAACTGTGATGCCTCCTGCCTTGTCTTTGTTGGCCAGGATTGCCTTTGCTATTCTAGGTTTTTTCAGGTTCCAAATAAATTTTAGGAATGATTTCTCAAGGTCTGGGAGGTATGTTTATGGCAATTTGATCTTGATTGTGTGAAATCTGTACAATTTTGGGAATATGGTCATCTTCACGATGTTGGTTCTTCCTATCCAGGAGCAGGGAATATCTTTCCATTTTCTGAAATCCTCTATAATCTCTTTTATTAGGGTGTTGTAATTTTCTGTGCAAAGATCTTTGACTTCCTTGGTTAAGTGAATTCCAAGGTATTTCATTTTCCGCAGTGCTATTGTAAAAGGTACTGTTTCTTACTTTCTCTCTCAGTGTTTGTTATCTTTGTACAGTAATGCTATTGACTTTTGAGTATTGACTTTGTATCCTGCTATGCTACTGAATTTCTGTATCAGTTCTCATAGCTTCGTGGTGGAATTTTTGGGTCTTCAAGTAAAGTATCATGTCATTTTCACATAGTGTTAATTTAACTTTTTCTTTACCTATTCTTATTCCTTTTATTTCTCCCTCTTTTCTAATGGCTGTTGCTAATGATTCAAAAACTATATTGAATAGGAGGGGTGATAAAGGACGTCCTTGTCTTGTACCTGATCTAGGAGTAAAAAGAGTTCAGTTTTTCCCCATTTAGAATTATATTATCCATTGGGTTGTCATAGATGGCTTTTATCAAATTGAGGTAGAGGCCATCTATTCCATATTTTTGTAGGATTTTGAACATGAATGAGTGTTGGTCTTTGTCAAAAGCTTTTTCTGCATTAATTGAGATGATCATGTGGTTTTTAGATTTCAGTGTATTGATATAGTGTATTACATTTATAGAGTTTTGAATATTGAACCATCCTTGTGTCCCTGGGATGAATCCTACTTTTTTGTGGTGTTTGATCTTCTTGATGATTTTCTGTGTTCTGTTTGGTAGGATTTTATAGAAGATTTTTGCATCTATGTTTACGAGGGAGATTGGCCTGCAGTTCTGTTTTTTTGGTTGTGTCTTTCACTAGTTTTGGAATCAGTATAATACTTGCCTCCAGAAATGATTTTGGGAGGACTGTTTCCTTTTCAATTTCATTGAAGAGTTTGAGGAATGTAGGGATTATATCTTCCATGAATTTCTTGTAGAATTCAGCTGTACATCCATCAGGACCTGGACTTTTATTTGTCAGCAGGCTTTTTATTACATTTCGTATTTTGTTTGCTGTTGTTGCATTACTGAGAGTTGTTCTATTGTCTTGGTTCTGTTTTGATAATTTGTACCTTTTGAGGAATCTGTCCAGTTTTTCTGTCTGTTCTATTCTGTGAGCATAAAGATTCTTGAAGTAGCTATTGATAATCGGAATTTCCACTGGGTCTGTGGTGATTTCACTCTTTTCATTCCTTGTTGCTTATATTTGAAATTTTTCTTTCCTTTTTTTACGAGGTTGGCTAGGGGCTTATCAACTTTAGTCTTTCAAAGAACCAACTTTTTGATTTGTGAATTCTTTGAACTGTTTTCTTCATCTCAATTGAATTAGTTTCTGCTCTAATCTTTATGATTTCTTCCCGTTTTTGCGTTCTGGGTTTTGTTTGCTCTTCATTTTCTAGTTGTTGGAGGTGCAGCATTAGGGTGTTTATTTGTTCTCATTCTGTTTTTCTAATGTTTGAGTTCATGTCTATGGTTTTCCCTTTAAGAATTGCTTTCGTCGCATCCCATAAATTCTGATAAGTTGTGCTTGAATTTTCATTGAATTGTAGATATTGTTGAAATTCGTGTCTAATTTCTTCTGTGACCCATTGATTGCTGAGTAGGGTGTTTAATTTCCATGCATTTAGCAGGTTTTGCTGTTTTCTTTTGTCGTTTAGTTCCATTTTCTTTGCACTTTTGTCAGATAATATGCGTGGGATAATTTCTGTTTTTTGTAGACACGTATGAGTTATGCATGAGTATGTGTTCTGTTTTAGAAAATGACCCGTGTGCAGCTGAAAAAATGTGTATTCTTCTGCAGTTGGGTGGAACACTGTGTATATGTCCACCAGGTCCATCTGTTCTAATCTCTGGCTCAATTTTGTGACTTCCTTGCTAATTTTTTGTTTGGTTGACCTATCTTTTTGAGAGAAGTGGGTGTTAAGGTCTCTTGTTGAGATTTTGGTCTTGGATATTAGGTTTTTCATGTCCATTAAGATTTGTCTTACATAGTTGTGTGCTCTTGTGTTTGGTACATAAATATTTAGGAGTGTTACCTCTTCTTCTTGAATTTCTACCCTAACCAATATAGAGTGGCCTTCTTTGTGTCACTTGATCCTTCTTGGCTTGAAGTTGAGACTGTCTGAGAACAGAAGTCCTACTTCTGCTTTTCTCTGAGGTGCTCGGCCATGTAGTATTGTTTTCCATCCTTTGACTTTGAGCCTATGAATGTCTTTTTGAGTTAAGTGTGTTTCTTGTATACACCATATTGTTGGATTTTGTTTCTGAATCTCCTGTGCTAGTCTATTTCTCTTAATTGGTGAATTGAGTCCATTTTCATTGATGGTTAAAAGTGAGATGTGTTAACTTATGATTGTCATGATATTTACCTGTTGTTGTTTCCTCCTTTTTATCCTGTGTTTAATTGTTTGCCCTGTTTAATGAGTTCCTTCCATTCTCATTTGTGGAGTTGTTGTCATTGTGGTCCCTCTGTAGAACATCTTTCACTAGCCTGTGTAAGAATAGCTTTGTCATCATGAACTTTAGTTGATCTTTGTCATGGAAGTATTTAACGTCTCCATCAAACTTTGAGTGTTTTGCAATTTATAGTATTCTATGCTGGAATTTGTTTCCATACCGGACTTGAAGAAATCTACTCCATGCTCTCCTTGCCCTTCATGGTTTGTGTAGAGAAGTAGGCTGTAATTCTGATGGATTTTCCTTTGAATGTGATCTGCTTCTTCTCTCTAGCAGCTTTCCATATATAATTTTTGTGTTGGATTTTTGGGAATTTGATTATTATATGTCTCAGTGTGTTTTTACTTGGGTTGAAGTTATTTGGTGTTCTGTATGCTTCGGTGACCTGAATGTTGGATTGTTTCCTCATATTTGGGAATTTTTCTGCTCTTAGTTCTGCCCATTCTTTTTATATCATTTTCATTGACTCCTTCATTCTCTTTGATGCCAGTTTATCTCACATTGTTCATCTTGGCGTCATCTTGCAGGTGATAGATTATTTATTCCTGTATCCTCATTGTCTTTTAAGTGATCCTTTTTCATTTATTCACTAGCTGTACCAGCATCCTCAAGGTCTGAAACTGTCTTCGCTTTCATTCAAATGGTGCTGTAGACTTGTGATTGAGATTTTTCATTCTTCTATATCTCTTTGACTCTGCTTCTTGCATTCTATTTCTTTTCTGTATTGCTCATTCCAGGAATCCATCATATTCTGATCTCTATTTTTTTATTAATGTCTTCTTTAGAGGTAGCTATTAATTCTTATATTGCAGTGTTTTTTCCCAAATGTGGTTTCCTCTCTGTTTCCGGAATTGATTCTCTACTTCAGATCTTATGATTTCAAAGAATTTTTTGTTTCTTTCAGAAATTATTTCTGCTTTGAGTTCCTCTTTACCTTTCTACTGTTGTTTCTTTGCTTGCATTGCTGTTCATTCATACGTTTTAGCTGGAATGGTGTTCTCTGCACTTGTTCTGGGTGGGCATTGGGTTTCCCTATACATTTCTGAGTTTGATTCATTATTTCAGATGCTATGTATTCAAATATTTCTTTTTTCATTTCAGGCATTAATTATCATTTCCTCTATACCTTTCTGATATTGTTGCTTTGGTTCCTTCTCTGTTAATTCATTCATTTCAGTTGATCTAGTGTCCTCTGTACTTATTGGTGGACTCGAGGCCTGAGATTGCATTTTGCTCCTTGTCTTTGTCATTTTGTATAGCACTGACCTTTGGTGTAGAGCTTTGGTGCAATTATGACTTTTGTGCATAATGAGATTTGGGTGCCAGTCTGTTAAGTTTGAGATTATCCCGTTATGCCTGGGCTAGATCTAGCTGTTTTGTTCAGTTCCTTTTTCCTGCAGCTCTTTTGATAAAGCTGTGAGCCTGTGGTTCCCCTCTGTTGTGTCCCTGGTCTAGGGAGCAGTGGGGAGCACAGAATCTCTCCCTCACAATCACCAGGTCAGGCGAGCATGGATCGGGTGGTGGAAGAGTCACGAAAGTTCTCACTCCCGTGGTGGGCTTGGGGGCAGGGGCTCTAGGCAGGTCTGTCTGGGGTGTCTCAGGCCAGTTGCTCACTCAGCCCACTTCGGGGCAGGGGCTCTGGATATCATGGCATGCATGGGGAGAAGCCAAAGACTGTCCCACACACTCACCAAAGCAGGCTGCTGGGAGAGTGAGAAATATTTGATATTCCACATTTTAAATAATACATTGTGGTTTAAAGTGGCTTCCATGTTTTTATCTTTTGATTTTCATAACATAGGTAAAAATTCTGTTTTATAGTTCACAGGCTTAGATGATAAATCTCTTTAAAACATCTCACAAAAAGGAAGAGGCCTAGCTTGAATAGGTCCTTAAAGTCCTACAAGATTCAAATGCTCTCATTCATTACACTGTGCAGAAATGTGCAGGTACACTGGCATACATTTGTGTATATTTGAAGAGAAAATATGATCGATTTTATTCCTAGGAAGCAATTATGGGATTCAAATTCCAAGGTAAAACAAATGAACAGCATTTTAGGTGGTCAGCTGTTATTCTTCCTTGTCTCCAGTAAAAAATAGCATTGTTCTTTCAGTTCCGCCCTTAATTCTTGTATAAATATATTTTTAGATGAGTGTCTTTGGCACACATCTATTGCAAAATATAGGGAAACAAAGTGATGTAGATTTTTGGTACAGAAAACAATCATGGAAGAATAAAAATTACTTGGAAAATGATAATTATGTAAAATGTTAGCAAAAATATTCCTAATTTGAAATTCTTATTGTTTCAGTTATATATTTAAATTTTTGAATCTTTCCATTTTCTAAAGATAAACATTTAAGCTAATCAATGAATATGAAATATGAAATATATGATAATATTTGGCAAGAAGTAGAACTCATCAAAATATTCACGTTTAGAATTATCTAAGTAACAAGTGGTGTCTTTTGATAGGAGCATCTAAAATGACTTCCATTTATAGTCAATACATGATTCAATTAGTATATGTTTGTCTGAATTTCTTTTCATTAAACAGCACTGAAGAAAACTTAGCCAGTCAGAGATGTTCTTTTTGAGTATTCACTGGCCATTTTAAGACTAGTTTGTGCATAAAGATTTAGGTAGAAAATGAAACCTGAGGTCTGGACAATGAATTGTACTTAAGGCATATTAACACTTTTCCAAATTTTCATATAATTTCAAGAAGAAATCCTAAATTCTATATTTCCCTCCTTTAAAAAATGCTTTATGAAAGATTAATAGAAAATCTTACAGCCGGTTATTATTAAGCAGGTTAGATTGGGTCTGGTGACTCTTCTCCCTTGCCTTATGTCCTCCCTAACCCATGTAGTCTACTGCATCCCCCATGACACAGTCTTCTCTAGCTGACCTGACAGTCCTGAGTGACATTTGCCTTCTGATTTCACTGAAGTCCTTTGAAGTTTATTTAAAGTACAAAAATCATCTTCTAGCTTACAAGATATCACTTACTTTTTGAGAGCATTTCTTCTTAACTGCCTTCAGTTGACTTCTTTGTAATCAGTCACTATTATTTAATAATTAAGTCTTCATTCTAATTTTCTACTCATAGACTTTTGAGATTTTGTCTTACTCTTGGATGTTAACTCAGTATTATCTCCCAAATCTTTCTTCATTCTAGATTCCTTCTGGACTCTGGACATATCCTGGCTTATTGGATGCATACTCAACTATTAAAACAAACACGGCAGTCTCAAAGTTAAATCAATAAGTATATATCATACATCTTGATTCCTCTTTATGCTACTTTACCTCCCTACCCAACCTTGTCATGTCTACATCCTTTCCCCATCTTCATCATTATTACTATTTTTAGTTCATGTTTATGATTTACAGTGTTTCTGCTCATTGTTGGTATTTGATATGCGTACATGACTCAACTTAAATATTTTTTTCTTGTCCTTCCCTTTTCCAAAATATCTGTCTTCCTCTTTCCTTCTATCAGCCCTTTATTTTTTTTTCTTTATTTGTACTTTGTCTTGCTCTACTGAGATATAGGATATATTTTTCAAGCTTTATTTTTTTGTATTTTAGGGAAGGTTCCACAGGAAGTTCAGGGTCTCACTGCTAGATCAGACTCATAGTGATCCGCCTGTTTACAGCCTTCCAAGAACTGGGATTACAGGTGTAGTACATGGGTACTGGACTCCCATGTCCAGTCTCAATTGCCATCTCAGCATGCCCCAGGAGCAGGGCTGGCATGGCAGGCCCGGGGATTGAACCCCTAACCCTTATGCCTGCTTGCAGGTGCTTTAATCCACTGAGCTATTTGGCCAGCTCTTCAAGCTTTCTTTTGTACTTCTTTCCATAGTTAATATCATCATAATGTATTCAGTAATCCACAAGCGGTATACTAATATGTAGACCTGCATTGTCTACCATTGCCCTTGCTCTGGGACTGGGTCTTTTAGAATGTATTTGAATTGTGAGAAGATGAAACTTCCGAAGAAAGGAAATTTATTTTTATTATGTCACTTCTAATTTTAAATTTGTTTTTCCATCACTGCACATTTGTACCTCTGGGAGCCCAGATGCCTTCCCCATCACTTACTGCCTGTCCGTGGCCAGCTGTTCCTGAAGTTGGATCTGGAGGTATCCATGGGAAAGCACTTCCTTCCTAAGCCAGGAGAGGGCTTTCTCAGTATCTAGTGCCACAAACACAGTAATAAAGAAAACCTTAACTTAGTTTTGTTGTTGCATCTTAAAACTGTGTAGATCAAACATAAAAGACGTGAGGAAAGGCTAGATTTAGGTATTTAGGGCCTTTGAGTTGTAATATTGTGGCAGTGTAAGTGACCTAGATGTAACATGGTAGGGTTAATGGGTTGTATGTTAATGGACTATCCTGCACTGTTTTTCTGGATAACTGGCAGAAGACATAAGCTTCTGGGCCAGAGGTGAAAGATGTGTTACTCAGAGGAGCCGCATTGTGCCTAGAATCACATTTGTGTACTCTGAGTCACAGTTCACAGGCTGATGTGATAAGGGCCACATGCTGACACACATGGGGTGGGTTGTGTCAGAGGTGGATTACCCCAAGTTCAGGGAACCTAGATCACCATCTACTGAAATTATTCTCTTATACAATCATATGTTGCTTTCCTTTAGAGACACTTATGATGATTGAAATTTTATGTTGGTTTTCTTAATAGATTGGTATTTTACTGTGCCCATAAGACTAAAGAGGTGTCTCAGTTTTATTTTTCATAATATACTCTGGATCTGGAGATAATATCGTGTGCACATAAGCTCCTGTTGCCATGGGTTTGTTTTGTTGTATGTACTTCTGTGTTCCAATTGCCGTAAGCATCTACTCAGTAAAGAAGAGAATCCACTCCCTCTGTCCCCTGCTGCTTCTCTCCTACTGCCCTCTTTTCACTCCTCTCTCTTTCTCTCAGTATTTTAATTAGGCCTCTTAGCTCAGACTTACAGAAGAGGAGTGTGTCTGTTTGTAGAAGTGTGTGCGTGTGTATTATGGTTTGTGTCTAGTTGTCCCCTCAAAGTCTCATCTAGCTGGACATGGTGGCACAGGCCTGTAATCCTAGCACTCAGGAGGCTGAGTCAGGAGGATTGTTGTGAGTTCGAGACCAGCCTGAGCTACAAAGTGAGCTTAAGGCCAGCCTGAACTGCATAGTGAGAACCTGTCTCAAACACACACACACACACACACACACACACACACACACACACAAAAGCCTCATCTAGAGTTTGTGATTAACTCATGATCCACTGGGATTATGTGCGATCCAAAGCCAGGATTATGGGTTTCAGTACTGCTGGGATTATGGGTGTGAGTACTACATCACACCCTGGAGCGGAGAGCCTGAATGTAATATAACAGACAGAGAGACAGACTTTCTTTAGCTATTGCTCTTCCTTGCATTGTTGTTCCACAGCCATGAGCTGATGTTCTCTGCCATGTGACACTTTGCCTTGGAACTAGCCAAGTATAGACTGAAACGTGTAGTAACTGTGGGCTAAATAAATCTTTCCTTCCTTCATTTTGGGTGTTGGGAATTTGTGCCAGCAATAAGAGAAAAGTTACTAAGACAGTGTGTTGAACTATTTCATGTAGATACTGGGAAAGAGTAGTATGTTCCATATGTATGGATAAAGACTTTAAAAACAGATTAGGGATGTTACAAAATGCCTGATTTTAAACTAGACGGTGAGTTAGTCATAATAGATGTGGAGTCTGAAGTTCTAAGCAATTGCAGAATTTCTATTCACAGCTTATAGATATTTTTAAAAGATATATTCTTAAGGTAGTACTTACAAAAACGTACTGCCACCATTGTGGAGGTCAGTGTGGAGACTCCTCAAAAGAGTAGGACTAGAAATCCCATTCGAGCTGGCTATCCCCCTACTGGGAATTTTCCCAAAGGATCTGGAAACATTGTATCATAGAGATATATGTGTACCTATGTTTATAGCAGCGCAATGTGTGATAGCAAAATCTTGGAAACAACCAAGATGTCCATCACATGAGGAATGGTTGAAAAAGATGTGGTATTTCTGTATAATGGAGTATTACTCAGCTATTAAGAATGATAAGTTTGAAGCATTTATACTGAAGTGGATGCCACTTGAACATATACTTATAAGTGAAA
>PVKA01030744.1:0-26997 GCA_004027165.1 Ctenomys sociabilis | reverse complement strand
GTCTCAGGGGCTGGGCGGTGGTAGGCGGGATGGAGCAAGATGGTGGAGTCGGCCGCGCTGTCTCTGGCCGGTCTCAGGGGCTGGGCGGGGGCGGGCGGGATCGGTCGACAACTTCTTTGAATAACTCACTATTGTTGTGGAATGCTGGACTGTGTTGGATTGTGTTGTCGAGTTCAAGCACCTAAGTTAGTTGAATGACAATGAAGTGCCCACCTTTGACAGGTGTAGACAAAGGAAGGAGTATAGAAAGAAAAAATCATGAAGTGTGTGTACAGACAGTACAGTTGGGATAGATAACGCTGTGCTTCTACATCATCCTATGAGAGGCAAGATTTGCACTAATGGTGGTTGGACAGGATATTATGTCAGCTTCTAGTACTATGGTGATCCACTAGGAAAATAATTATTGAATTTCTGATATAATTCAGGTATAAAAAATAAGATAAGTAAGTAGCTACACTCTTAATTCACTGATAAGAGATATCACTAAAATAATATCTGTAAATATAATATCATGTATGCACCTTGTACAATACCAAAACATTATGAAAACAGTTTGCAATGTATTAATTTATCGAATCTGTATTGTTAAGGTGTCTTGAAACTGTCTGATTGACATTTGTAGTTCAATAAAATAAAAAAAAGTAAAGAATACATTGATAAAAAAACAGAGAAGATTATAAATATGACAGATTCCTTGAATGAGCACTATAGGACAGAAATAGACTACATGAAGCAGAGTCAAAGAAATAAGGAGGAACTTAAAATCTCAATCACAAGACGGCAAAACTGTTTGAGTGAAGTGAAAACAGTTTCAGATCTTGAAAATGCTGCTGCAGCCAATGAAAAGGTGACAAAGAATCTCTTAAAAATGAGTAGGATGCAGGAAAAAAATAATCTATCACCGAAAGATGATGTCAAGATGAACAATGTGAGACTAATAGGCATCAATGAGAAGAATGGAGTTAATACAAATGATATACAAAGAATATGAGCAGAAGTAATAGCAGAAAACTTCCTAACTATGAGGAAACAATCAGAGATTCAGGTAAACAAAGGATACAAAATGACAAATAATTTCAACCCAATTAAAAACACACCGAGACATATAATAGGATCCCAGAAATCTAACACTGGAATAATATAATGAAATTCACTAGAGAAAAGTAACAGGTCACATTCAAAGGAAAACCCATCAGAAATACAGCCAACTTCTCTTCACAAGCCACGAAGGCAAGAAAAGTGTGGAGCAGAGTACTTCAACATCTCTATGAAAATAGATTCCAGCCCAGACAAAAACATCTTCCAAGTTGGATGGACAAGTGAAATACTTCCACCACAGAGAACAACTAAAGGATTTCATGATGACAAAGCCACACTACACAGGATACTGAAGGATGTTCTAGAGCAGGACCAAAACGATTGGAACTCCATGAATGAGAACAGAGAGAACCCACTAAATAGGGCAAACAATTAAACAAGAACAAAAAAGAGTAAACAACAGCAGGTAAGGAACATATCAATCATAAATCAACACATCTCAATTATAACCTCAATGTAAATGGACTCAATTCACCAATGAAGAGAAATAGACTGAAACAGTGGATTAGGAAACAAAACCCAACAATATGCTGTATACAAGAAACACACTTAACTCAAAAAGACATTCATAGGCTTAAAGTCAAATAATGGAAAACAATACTACATGTCCAAGCACCACAGAAAAAAAACAGGGGTAGCAATTCTGTTTTCAGACAGTCTCAACTTCAAACCAAGAATGATCAAACGAAATAAAGAAGGCCAATATATTGTGTAGGGGAAAAATTCAAGAGGAAGAGGTAATAATCATAAATATTTATGCAACAAACACAGGAGAACCCAACTATACAAGACAAATCTTAATGGACATCAAAAATCTAGTATTGAAGACCGCATTCTTAACAGGAGAACTTAACATCCACTTATCTAAAAAAGATAGGTCAACCACACAAAAATATAAGAGAGAAGTAGCAGAACTGAACCAGAGGTTGCAACAAATGGACCTGGTGGACATGTACATAGTGTTCCACCAAACCACACCTGAATACACATTTTTTTCAGCTGCACATGGGTCATTTTCTAAATGAGACCACATATTAGTCCATAAGTCATGCTTAAGTATATGCAAGAAAAGAGAAATTGTCCCATGCATATTATCTGACCACAGCACAATGAATCTAGAAATAAATGACAGAAGAAACCGGAAAAACCCGCTAAAGACATGGAAATTAAACTACACCCTACTCAACAATCAATGGGTCACAGATGAAATTAAAAAAGAAATTGAACAATATCTACAATTCAATGAAAATTCAACCAGAACTTATCAGAATTTATAGAACTTCTCAGAGGGAAATTCAGAGGTCTAAGCTCACACATTAGGAAAACAGAACAGGAAAAAATAAACACTCTAATGTTGCACCTCTGAAAACTGCAAAAGAAAGAGCAAACCAAACCCAGAGCCCAAACATAGAAAGAAATCATAAAGATTAGAGTAGAAAATAATTCAATTGAGATAAAACAGTTCAAAGAATCCACAAATCAAAAAGCTTGTTCTTTGAAAGACTAAATAAAATCGATAAGCCCCTAGCTAACCTCATCAAAAAGAGGAAAGAAAGAATTCACATACAAGCAACAAGGAAGGAAAAGATTGCAATCACCACAGACCCAGTGGAAATTCAGAAGATTATCAATAGCTACTTTGAGAATCTTTACTCTCACAGAATAGAAAACACAGAAGAAATGGACAGATTCCTAGGAAGGTACAAATTACCAAAACTGAATCAAGAAGATATAAGAACACTCAATTACCCAATAACAATGAATGATATATGAAATTTAATAAAAAGCCTGCCAACAAAGAAAAGTCCAGGTTCTGATGGATTCACAGCTGAATTCTACAATAAATTTATAGAACATATAATCCCTATGCTCCGCAAACGCTTCAATGAAATTGAAAAGGAAGCAGTCCTCCCAAAATCATTTCTTGAGGCAAGTATTTTACTGATTTCAAAACCAGGGAAAGAAAGAAATGACAAAAGAAACCAGAAAAACCCGCTAAATACATGGAAATTAAACTACACCCTACTCAACAATCAATGGGTCACAGAAAAAGAGAACTATATGTCAATCTCCCTCATGAGCATAGATGCAAAAATCCTCAATAAAATCCTAGTAAATAGAATACAGCAAATTTTCAAGGAGATGATGCACCATGACCAGGTAGGACTCATCCCCTGCATGCAAGGATTGTATAATATCAAAAAATCTGTAAACGTAATACACTATATTAATAGACTGAAATCTAAAACCACATCTTCATCTCAATTGATGCACAAAATGTTTCTGACAATGTGCAACACTAATTTGTGTTCAAAGTCCTACAAAAAATTGGACCAGAAGGACTCTAACTCAATTTGATAAAAAGCCATCTATGACAACCCAATGGCTAATATAATTCTAAATAGGGAGACACTGAAATAATTTACTCTTAGATCTGGTAGAAGACAAAGATGTCCTCTATTACTCTTTCTATTCAATATAGTTTTGGAATCTTAGCTGCAGCCATTAGACAAAAGGAACAAATAGAAAGAATAAGAATAGGTAAAGAAGAAGTTAAATTATCACTATTTGCAGATGACATGATTCTTTACTTGGAAGATCCAAAAAATTCCACCAAGAAGCTACTAGAATTGATGCACAAATTCAGTAGCACAGCAGGATACAAAGTCAAAACTCAAAAGTCGATAGCATTCCTCTACACAAATATCAAACACACTGACAGGGAAACTATAGAAATAAAACCGTTTGCCATAGCACTGCAGAAAACGAAGTACCTTGTAATTCACTTAACAAAGGGAGTCAAAGATCTTTTCAGGGAAAAATATAGTACCCTAAGAAAGGAGATCATACAGGATTTGAGAAGATGAAAAGATATTCCCTTTTCCTGGATAGGAAGAACCACCATCATGAAGATGGCCATACTCCCAAAATTGTTGTACAGATATAACCCAATCCCTATCAAACTGCCACCAACATACCTCCCAGACCTAGAGAAATCATTTCTGAAATTTACTTGGAACCAGAAAAGACGTAGAATAGCAAAGGCATTCCTGGCCAACAAAGACAAGGCAGGAGTTCAACACAATTCCTGACTTGAAATTATACTACAAAGCTATTGCAATAAAATCATCATGGTATTGGCAACGAAGTAGACCTCAGGATCAATGGAATAGATTAGAAGATGCAGAGGCCTCTAGGAACACACTCAGCCACCTGATCTTCGACAAAGAGGCCAAACACATTTGCTGGAAGAAGGATAGCCTCTTTAGCAAATGATGCTGGAAAAACTGGCTTTCTAAATGCTGAAAACTAAAACTTGACCCAGGTCTATCACCATGCGCTAAGCTAAAGTCAAAATGGATTAAAGATCTAAACATTAAGACAGAAACACTCATTCTCCAAGAAGAAAAAGTAGGAGGAATTCTTGAGGAGATAGGGGTAGGCAAAGAGTTCATGAACAAACAATTATTCCATGGGAACACTTGAAAAAGTTATCAACTGGGATCAACTGTTATTGAGAAGTTTTTGCACGTCAAAAGAACTTTTCAACAAAGTGAAAAGACAACCCAGAAATTTTGGAAAGAATTTAATTAATAAACATTCAGAGGAAGGTCTGCTCTCTGTAATTTATAAAGAACAAAGATGCATTAGGGCCCTCAGATTTAAAGATCCAATCCAGAAATGGGCATCTGAGATGAATACTCACTTCTCAGAGGATGAAATTAAAGAGGCAAATAAATATATGAGAACATATTCCACATCACTAGCTATCCATGAAATGCAAGTTAAAACAGTACTGAGATACCATCTCACTCCAGAAAGACTGGCTGTCATAAGGAAATCAACCAACAACAAATGTTGGAGAGGACGTAGGGAGAAGGGAACACTTCTCCACTGCTGGTGGGAACATAGACTGGTGCAACCATTGTGGAGATCAGTGTGGAGACTCCTCACAAAAGTAGGACTAGCTATCCCACTACTGGGACTTTTCCAGGAGGAACTTAAAACATCATATCATAGTGATATATGTGTACCTATGTTTATAGCAGCACAATTTGTTATAGCAAAATTTTGGAAACTACCAAGATGCCCGTCATATGAGGAATGGTCGAAAAGGATCTGGTATTTTTATACAATGGGGTATTACTCAGCTATTAAGAATGATAAACTTGAAACATTTATATTGAATTGAATGCCACTTGAACATATACTCATAAGTGAAATACATCAGGCACACATGTGCAAATATCGCATACACTCCCTAGTATATGAAATGAAAAGAATAAATATAAAGAGAAAGCTATAACAACTAAAATAAATTTAGTCAGATAGGGTAAACTGAACTACATATGTTGCAGGGTAATAATCAGCTTCTCTTCTGGATTGTTAACAACCTAATTTTTCAAATCAAAAATTGGAGAAATGGAAGGGTTTCAAGATCCGCCAACACTTTGGCCCTAACCTTTCAAGTTCAATGAAGACTCAGGACATAAGAGAACCTGTACTGTAACATCATGGAACTCAGTTGTGCCACAAATTTTCTGATCAAGGAGATTATGGAGCCACAGAGGAATGTGATTGATGATCTATAGTATACCTAAGAGAGTCACATGGAGGGAAAACATTCTTTGAGGCTTTCACAGAGAGGAAATTGTTGAAGCAATGGCTGTGACTCATCCACATGGCTGGCACTGACAAAAGATCTACAAAGCAATGTACAGAGTTAAAGGACAAATCCTGAGGGTACTTAACTGATCTTATCAGATACAAAAGCTATATATTTTTTGGTATATATAGGTCTTGCTTTATTTTGTTCTTAACCACTCAGTATAAAAATAAGGTATATGAGTAAAGCTGTATTGATATGCTGAGCTGTAAAATGCTCTCTTCAGCAAATTCTGTGGATAATCCACTAGTGTTGTGGACTGCTTGACTGTGTTGGAGTGTTTTGCTGAATTCAAGCACCTATAGTATTTAAATGTCACTAGAATACTCATCTCTGGCAGGACTAAACAAAAAAGGGGATACAAAGAAAGAACCATTTTGTATTTGTATATACAGAATAGTTAGAATAGATGTACAGTTACTTTCGCTTGATTCTATAAGAAGATTAGTAGTAATAGTGTTTGAACTGGATATCCTGTCTGCTTCTTGTACTATGGATAACCACTAAGAATATAACAATGTAAAATGCATTAATTATCAAAAATGTCTTATTAATCAGCTTTGAAACTGTCTCATTGATATTTATCTCTCAATAAAATAAAATATCAAAAGGAACATATAAAACCTATGGGACTGTTGTATTAAGTGAAGGTATACTTTTTCTCTTTCTTTTTCCTTTCTTTCTTTCTTTCTTTCTTTCTTTCTTTCTTTCTTTCTTTCTTTCTTTCTTTCTTTCTTTCCTTTCTTTTTTACTACTGTGGATTGAACTCAGGACCCTGCGTTTGCCAGGCAGGCACTTATTGTACTGAGCTACCTCCGTGGCCCTTGTCATAACTTCGTCCATGCTGGATTACAATTCCTTTTGTTTGTTTCTCTTTTTTCCTATTATGTCTTTTATTCTGATATGTATCTATCATCTATCTATCAAGAGATTTTCATATAAGAGTTCATGCTGTTTCAAAACGTATGTCTGAGTAACTTCACTTAACATTGCAGTCACAAGATGCATCCATTTTTCTACATATAACTCGGGTTTACCCTTCTTTATGGCAGATTAGTATTCCCTTCTATATAAACCCACATGTATTTATTCATTTATATTTTGGTGGACATTTACATGGGTTCCAAGATTTAGCTATTGTGATCTGAGCTGGATGTTCATACTTCACTCTGGTGTGATAGCCTTAACTTTTGAGGAGGCAGAAGTTCAGACTGGACATTTAGTAGGCACTGCACAAGAGCAGGGGAGAACCTGTCCATTTCCAGAGCATTTCACCAGCAGATCTGCTGATGAAGATTCCTTCAACCTCTAAAGACAAATAATTATGATGCTATGGAAGGGATATTGTATTCAGTGGTTCACGGGTCCATAGGCAGGCTGCAGACTGTGACAAAATGTATGGAATCTCTCATGCATGCAGATTAGATTTGTCACAGAATTACCAGATCAAGAATCCCAGGTAAAATGTTTCAGCCTTCACCTGAAGATCATAAAAAATATGGTGGGGATCCACAGCACCCTCATAAACTGCATGATGGTACCAAAATAAAAAGTACAATAAGACAACCACTTTGGGAAAAAGATGCAATCAAAATGCTTGGATTAGAAAAAGCACACACTCCTCAAGTTCATAATAACATCCCTTCAGTAAATGCAAAACTGAAAGTGGTTAAGCATCTCATAAGTATCCAGTCCCTGAAGCTGACAGAAGGAATTCCGACAGAGGAGAACACGGCTCACATTTGCCTGAAGAATATCGAGAGTTAGTAGTGCAGTGGCATATAAAACCTGTGGACACCTGTAGGTCCAGCACTCAGGGGCCTGAAACAGAAGGATCCTTGCAAGTTAAAGGTCAAACTCAAGCTACATAGTTCAAGACCAGCCTAATAACAAAGACATTAATTGAAAAAATAACCCTTGTGGAGCAGGAAACAAGTCCTAATGTCATAGAGCTTTATATTTCACAAAATGAAAATTTTATTTAAAGTTGTGGGGAAACTGGGCATGGTGGTGCATACCAGTAATCCCAGCACTCAGGAGGCTGGGGCAGGAGGATTGCTGGGAGATTGAAGCTAGCCTACGCTGCATAGTGGTACTCTGTCTCAAAATAACAAAAGTTGGTGAGAAAATGTTTTCATTAAAATATATTTTCAGTCTCAGTCACCTTTAGCAAATAAACCCACTATAAGCATTCCTCACTATATAGAAAAAAATCTTTTGGGAAAAGAAGGTGAATAGCTGGTCAAATGGAATTTCTTTCAGTTTTTTGATGAAACTCTATGCTGTTTTTGACAGTAATTGCTTAAGTCTACAGTTCCCCAAACATGGAGAAGGGTTCCTTCCCTCCAGCTTCTCCAGCATATTGATTTCTTGCATGTTCCCGCTCTTCCTGAAGAGAGATGATATCTCAGTGCTATTTTATATTTTAATAATTTTATTTTATTGAAAAACAAATAGTAATGAGACACTTCCAAAACCAATTAGTAGGACAGTTTCAACCATAAATACATTTCATGTTGTTGTCTTAGTGGTTATTCATTATACAAGATGCGGACATGATATCCTGCCTACAAACACTATTGGAACAAATCTTTTTATTCATTGAATTAAAAGAATGTAGCTGTATATCTATCCTAACTATTTTGAATGTACAAAATGGTCCTTCATTTGTATCCCCTTTCTGTTTAGTTTTGAAATATTGTACGTGCGTGGATTCAGCAAACTATTCCAATATAGTCCAGTAGTCCATAATAGTACTGGGTTATCCATAAGACTGGCAGAAGTTGTTGACTTGAACAACAAGTCAACAAACAAACTTTTCATTTGTTAGCTATTTGTATGATTTCATCTGAGAAATATTTATGCACTTAAGATGCCCCTTTTAATTGTGTCTTTGAACATAGGATCTCTAAACGTTTTTGAATTCTTTTATTCTAACAAGAAAAATAATAATAAAACAGAATATCAAAACAGATTAGTAGGAGACTTGAATTCTTTATATATTCAAAATATTAGTTCTTTGTCTGAAGAGTAGCCAAGAAATTTTTTCCCATTCTGCAAGTGGTCTCTTCATTGTTAGTGATTTCTTTTGCTTTGAATATTCTTTTTTAATGTGACATGATCTCTTTGGTTGATCCTTGTATAACTTTTTATGCAACTGGGATTTTATACAGAAAGTCTTTGTCTGTGCCTTCAAAACTTTTGCTTGTTTTGTCTTCCAGTAAATTAAATGTTTCTGTTATAGCATTTAGATCTTTGATCCCTTTTGATTTTATATTAGTGCTTCATGAAAAATATGGACCTTAGTCCAACGTTCAGCATGTGCATAGCCAGTTTTTCCAGCTGAATTTGTTACAGATATACTTTCTCCAGCAAAGGATTTGACCCCTTTTTCAGAAATAATTTAGCTAAATATGCTGGGAGTCATTTCTTTACATTCTTTTCTGTTCCATTGTTCTATGAGTCTGGTTTTTTTTTTTGTTTGTTTGTTTGTTTGTTTTTTTCAAATACCGTGCTGTTTTTACTGCTGTAGCTTTGTAGTGTAACTTGAAATCCAGCACTGTGATGTCCACTCCTTTACTCTTGTTACCCAGGATTGCTTTTACTATTCTAGGTATTTTATGTTCCCATATAAATTTTGGGATATTCTTCTCCAGTTCTTCTCTTAGAATTTTTTTCTCCAGAATGTTATTGGTATCTTGGTGGAAATCACATTAAATCTCTCCACCAATTTTGGAAGCTTGGCCACTTATACTGTCTTGGTTCTGCCTATCAAGGAACAGGGGATATCTTTGTTTTTCTCATCTTTTCAAGATCTTTCTTGAGAGTGCTGCAGTTTTTATTGGAGTGGTCTTTCACTTCCTTGGTTACGTTATTTCCTAGGATTTCATTTCTTGGTGCTATTGTGAAGTTGTTTCTCTCCTAATTTTCCTCTCAGTGAGTTTGATATGGGGTACAGGATTTTTGAGTGCTGATTTTCTATCCTGCTACACTGAAAAATTTAGATATTAGGTCAAGGAATTTTGAGGGCCTATGTAGAAGAACATATTATTCACAAATAATGAGAATTTAATCTCTTCCTACCTATCCATCTCCCTTTTCTTTCTCTTGTCTTATTATCTGAATAGTGTTTCTGGAATTATATTTAACAGAAGTGCTGATTGTGGATGCCCTGCTGGCTCTCCACATATTCTAAAAATGGTTGTTCTGATTCCTCAGAATCTCACAAAATTACTTCGGCTGTTTGGGTTTCACTGTTCTATAAGACCATTTCCAAAAACTTTGTTTCACGTAGATTGCTTTATTCTTTCCTGCTTCATATTCTCTTTTGTTGTCTTGAATACAAGGTGAAAAACTGCTCCCTTAAGCCAGGCAGTCTGCAAAGAGTTTACCATGATGAAGAAACTGCTGAATGTGTGTAAAAGAAATGTGAACTACTTACCAGAGAGTAGACCCACAGAGTAGGATCCTGAATATTATTGGGTTCACAACGATCTGTTTTACTTTGAAATGTTTTCTGGGTACAGTCATTTCTCCCATTTTAGATATTAAAGCCTTAAATAAAAAAGAACAAAAAAAAAAGAGCTGGGACTCAACAAAAGGAAACTGGGTTTACAAAGCTGCATCTTATGGTCCCCTTGAATGCTACCATTCTACCCCGGAAAAGCAAAATAAATGATAATTGTATAAAATTATTTTGGAGAATCTTGTGAAACTATTGATGATACACAGGATATAAAAGAACTGTGAAGTCATTTCCATCATTGAAAAACATTTCTAAATATTTCTACCTAACAAAACTGCACTCAAGTAGTATGTTATAGTAAACATACTTTTTTCAAATGACTCTAATAATCATTTGATTCTAATAATCATTTTTATTGTTTATGAGAACTCATTAGTGTACTTTTCTATTGGATACAACACTGCTAGCTAAATGTTGCTCAGAACTGACTTAAGGTTTTTATAAAACCACTAACATCACTCTTGAGAATCTCTCTTTATATTCATTATGCAAAATAATTTCATGTTTCATATCTCTGTTTCTTATAATCTGTGAGGACTATATCAATTAAAACTTTATTATGCTATTGATACTTTGCTATCCATTTAGCATACTTAAAAAATATAGACATCATATTTTATAAAGTATTGATGTTCTGATTTTATAGCGTGGATACTTGTAAAGTCGTCTAAGAAGTCATTTATATACATGTTGTAGGAGAGTTAGGGAGAGACAACGTATCCTGGAAACAACTACATTCTTTCTGATGCCGTGACACATATAGGAGACCCGCCCTTTGTGGGACCTTTGTATACATTTTGCTATGTGCCCATGGCTCACCCTTAAAGTGAAAACTAAGACCCAGATTGTACCAACTAGTGAGATGACTATTCTTAGATCAGCTTGCCCCTATCAATAGACAAGGTCAAAACACCATGTGGAGAAGCACGCTTGAAGCTTCTCTGTGCCATGCAACTTTCTTGCTGTGTGCAGCTGCCCCCCCACTCACACATCTACTTCCCCACCCCCAAACCTAACCCTCCTCCATTTTTGTGATGTCATCAGTAAAATTTCTGCTTTACTTTACTTTTATGTTCTGAGTCCTTTATTCTGTGCAAGAGAGGCTAAGTCAGCCTTAGCCTCGAAGTTGGCCTCAGTATACCACAACATTGCAGCCATGGTGAAGAGATGAACCAGGAATGGGGAGTGCTCTTCATGGGTGGATCCTCAGCCACACAGCTCCCTGTCTGACTGAACATTTGATGAGGAAACCCCAAAGACTCCACAGAAAGGCTGTCAAAGACCTGAGACATAGTCAATATCCTCATGCTAAGCAGTGGTGAGTATGGGAGGACGTTGTCTTGTCTTTTCCACTCACTCACCAGGATTCCCCCTCCACGTGTCACAGAGGGACTTTCTTGTCTGTGCCTCTCATTGGGCATAGGGAAATCTCAAAAGCAGGGCAGTGAGTGCCAATTCTGACAATAGTGGAGGGATGGTAGACTCTCTTACCTCACTGTGCTACTAGGCGGCGTGTTCCCTTGTCTGCTGAAGCAATGATTGCACAGAGCCTTGGTCAGGAGTAAGGGTCAGACTCACCTGCCTTCTCTCTAGACACTTCCTTTGCCCAGAGGCTCTTTCCTGTGGTTGCCATTTTATTTCTTAAGGATAAAGAACTGCACTAATTTCTAAAACTGCCTGCCTCAAACTGATCATTATTGCAACTTTGGTCAAGTTGAAACTTTTAATTGGTATTATGGAATTTCTGCTTCTTTTTGGTGGTGACCTGAAATAATTGGTCACTCACCCTTTCTTTCATGGAGTAGAACTACCAATTGACACTCTCAGGTCTGGGTATCTGGTCTCAGAATTAGTCTTTGTCCCCCCTTAAGTTATTACATAAGATAGAATTTCTGAAAGGCCAAAATGGGAAACACTTCATTCTCCCTTTGTTATAAGCCTTCTATCCATCCTTTGTGGCTTTGGATTTCAAGGTTCCAAGCCAACTATAGCTTTTTCAACAGAGAAAAGTCTTATTCTACTGCAATTAATCATTCTGTCTTTCCTTAGGCCTCTTAAAGAGGGAGCCTTTGGGAAATGTTTTCCACATCAATAATGGCGTAAACATACCTGCCCAAATTATAGGCAAAACTACAATGGACTTGACCCATCACTGGGCCTGATCAGACCCCAGACCTCATTCTTCCAAGTTCCTGTGGCCAAGCTCACAGGCAGGGAGGAGGGGCACAGGGAATGGAGGTTGTTTCTTCCCAGAGAACTACCTTCACCAAGGGAAGTGGGTTTCAATGCCCAAACCAGCAGCCTTTCATCCTAGCCCAATGCTCAGGACCAGGTTTCTAGGGACTCAGATAACTAGAACCTCACAAGTTTCCATTTTCATGGTTTATTTCAACACAGATAGAGGCTGGAAACCCTCCCTGGTCACCTTTGAATGCCAACTTCCAGGAAGAACTGGAGCACCAGACTCTTAGAAAAAAGCTCTCATCTTATATATTGTGGAGGTATGGATCCTGCACCACTTAGGCAAGAGGAAAAAGTTGACAGGGGCTCTCTAAGCTATACCATCCTAGATTTAGATATCTTTTGTAAGTGAGAGGAGAAACATAATGAAGTCCTGTGTGAAACTGTTCTTCATCCTCTAAGTCCATCCAAATAGCCTGTCACTGGCTTTTCAGCAGAATCTACTCCTTAGCCAGTCAATCCAGACCTGTTCCCTCAAATAAATGTATGCCCTTGGAGGGAAGAAACCAAGTCTCAGATCCACTTTATTTGGAGACAAACCAGCCCAGTACACCCCTCTGAAAATGTGCTTCCCTATGCATTCAGGGAAGAGGAGAAATAGACCATCAAATTTCACTCATGCTGAGCTGGGATAAATAAAAAAGAACCTACGGAGTTCTGACTACTATGTTCTAGCCTCTGATGGGCTCACCCATTTGTTTGATTTATCCTATTTTCAGGGGCTAACTCCCTTTGAACTCCTATGTGGGAAACACTCCCTTGGGAATGCCATCATGATAGACAAGGAAATCAAGGGACCCCTGCAGCAGGTGAAATCCCTGGCCCAGTTCCTACAGTTCTATTAACCTTAAAACAGATGAACTCCATTCCCATTGCAGCCTGAACCTCTTTTGTCCTGGACTTTAGTATCAACCATAAGTTTAGCTGCTCAGAACATGAGCAAACCATAATGGTACAGTCCCTGCAGCATTATCCTCTCATCAACTCTCACTGCAGTCCAAATGATCAGAGGTGATTCCTAGATCCATCACTCACAAATAAAGCCATTGATTTCACATCAAAGGACAGCAACAGCAGATAAACGAGCTCTGCTACACACAAACAGACACTTCAAGTGCAGTCGTCCTATAACCATGAATCTGTGGAAGCTCTCAAACTGCTCTTCAAAAGGATCTGCCATAAACTACAAATATTCCTGTTTCTAACAGTATGCCAAATGTATATATCACCTCTCTCAAAACAATTTGCCTTGATGGTTTTCTGGACTTTGTTGCAGTCCTTTTCCCAGAGCTCCCCTATGGCCAGTTGACATGACAAATTTCTTAAAGACTTAGTTTCAAGGTCCTTTCTCCAGTTTGACACCTACTGAAATAGGCTGTCACACTCACGTGTTCCCATATGTTCTTCTATGGCAGCAGATCAAGACACAAAAAGGCACCCCTTGTGCATTACATACCTCTGCCTATGGCTGCTACTTACAGTAGCTATGTTTCTTCAAAGTAAGTGTCTTATGTCCAAGGAACGGAATACCTTCTGCTGCTCCTAACAGGACATGATTGTGTCTCCTGACCACCCTTTACATACTTTTACTACTTGCCAGTCTTGAGGAACCCGAGACTTCAACTTCCTGGAAAATAATTTTTCATGGTCCGACTTGCTGAGCCACTGTCAGGGGCTTATCCTGACTGTTGGAAATATTTTCAGGGATCCACAACTGCTTCCTCATGGTCAATGTTGCATCTTCAAGGGGGGAAAGTTCCTAGTCAAGTGTTTCTTGAAGGCAGACCTCCAAACTCTTTTAAATCATTGTTCAACCTAATAGGCCTGTCCCCCCTTAAAATGTCTTCACAGAGGACCTCCAATCCCCCTACCTGATGCAACATCCTGTTAAAACTTTAAACAATATGGTGTAACAAAGAACAGCAATACTATATCTAAGTTCTTAATCTATTCTTCTCTTACAGAAATCATATACTGAAACACATTTGAACATGAAATGTCCAAGAAATTATGTTAGACCATTCCCAATCAATATGTTACATATGATATTTTCTTCAGAAAATTAATTGACTTCCTTGGTCTTTACTTTCTTTTTATCTAAAGCAATTTGATGATTGTAATTGACCTAACATGCACATAAACCTATTAACACAAGCAAATCTTCTTAGATATGTAATAAAACCTAGTGTACAGCAGGCACATAAGAGTAGAGAATACTTAGGAAGGAAAATGCTCATGTTGAATTCTTGATTATAGTTTCCCATCTACAAAATATTAATGGAAACAAACAGTGTAAATGAAAAGAAACCATGTTGCTAAGAAGTCACTCATGTCCTTCAAAGAGAACCAAGACATGTTTTAATATGTAGATAATTAGATAATTTCTGCAAGATAGAAGTACAGGCAGGAATTTTAGAATGGTCTAGAACAACCAGTCAATAGGGGCATCATGTTAGAAGAATAGAAATGATGGAACAGGCCTATGAGCAATCAGAAAAGAGAATGAGTGTTGTCTGCTTTATTTCCTTCAATGCCTGCTAAAATGAGCACAGCAAGAACTTTTTAAACACTTATTCCACTTAAATTACCAAGATAATTTAAAAAATGAGTTTTGCAAGTTCACAAGTTTAAGCACAAACAAATGTCAGTGTGAATAGCAGACTTTTGGTGTTTCCTGCACCTACAATTTCTTGCTATGTATAAAAATGATGTCACTTAACTGTTGCATCTAGTGATAATAAGGAAAACAGTAATTAGAGAAAAGGGATCTATGTTTCACTTACCTCGGTAGTCAAATTTTGTACAACATCTTTCTTTCCATTGATGTAGGCAATTTTCTTTAGTTCTTTGGCAGCTTGTTGTGTTTTTCCAGTAACCATAAGCCAGCGAATTGACTCTGTGAGGCAACAACTTCGAAGCAGACAGGTAGAGTTATCAGTGAGAGGCCCCATCTCCCAGCCAAGAGAGATGCATGTCCTCTTTGACACCACGTACATATAATCACCCTTGCTGAGGCAAAGAGCACTTACATTCAAGCCCCTCTCTACCTACTCATCAACCATACCATCATGGCCTATTTCCAGAGACCCTATACTCTGACAGCAGGAAGGTGTATTCCTCAGGACACATCCTGAGGAATATAGATTCTCAGATTCAGAACCTAAATATATTCTGTTCCTTATCTTTTTCTTTACCTTTTGTTATATCAGAAATGACTGGGCTGTAAACCGTGTTACAGGGTTTCGGGATAAATACTGAGGGGACTTGACTGACCTTATAAGATACACAGGTTACAATTCTTGTTATATAGTTCTTGCTTTATCTTAGTCCTTAACATCCAGCAGAAAAGTATAAAAATGAGGTATAAAAAGTAAAGTCATAATAATAGTCTGAGCTGTAAAAGGATCAAGTCAACAACTTCTGACATTGCCAGTCTTATGGATAACCCAGTACTATTATGGACAACTGGACTATATTGGAATATTTTGCTGAATTAATGCACTTACAGTATTTAAATGACAATGGAACACCCTTCTCTGACAAAACTAAACAAAAAAGGGGATACAAATGAAGGGTCAATTTGTTTTCATATATACAAAATAGGCTAGATATACAGCTACATTATCTTAATTCAATGAATAAAAAGATTTGTTCCAATAGTGTTTGTGGACAGGATATCATGTGTTCGTCGTGTACAAAGAATAACCACTAAGACAACAATATGCAATGTATTTATTAGTGAAAATGTCCCATTAATTGGTTTTGAAACTGTCTCATTACTATTTGTTTCTCAGCAATATTATTAAAAAATTATCTATAGAATATTGTTTGGATAATGCTTTGGATAATAAATGTTCACATGCTGGCAAAAAAGAGCAAGAAATTACTGGGCCAGCCAAATAGCTCAGCTTATTAAAGAGCCTGCAAGTAGGTGCAGGGCCTGAGAGCTCCATCCCCAGGCTTGCTGTGCCAGCCCTGCCCCTGAAGCGCGGTAAGAAGGCAATTGAAATTGGGTGTGATGGTGTGTACCTGTAATCTCATCACTTGGGAGGCTGCAAACAGGCAAATCGCTAAGAGTCTGATCTAGTAGTAAGACCCTGAACATCCTGTGGACCCTTCCCTAAAAAACTACAAAAAAGGAAAAAAAAAAAAGAAAAAGAGAAAGAAGTGACCAGTTTGCAGTTTTTATAGATGAAACTTCCTGTGTTCTCTGAATTTTAAATTATTACATAACTTTCATTTTGTGTATTTTAAATTATTTATTCCCTAGAACACTAATTAAACTTTATCACCACAAGAATAAATGCAAAAAGAAATCAGGAAAAAAATTCATCTTAATTCCACATCTTGTCATCAGATGTAATTTAGATTTTTTTTTTTACTCTGATTTGATCTGAGAAGAGCCTCAGAATAAGTAAAGAAAGAATAGGTAAAGTGTAGATGTTGAGCTACAAGTTTATCAAAGTTTATAGGGCCAGGGAGACAGCTCAGTAGAATAAGCACTTCCCTGGCAAGTGCGAGGGCCTGAATTCAAGCCCCAGTACTGAAAAGAAAAAATAAATTTAGTATAGACCTAATTCTGCAACCATGGATGATTTTCTTTTCAGATTTATAAATCCGTTTGGTTTGAGTATCTCATTAAAAATTACCAATGATTCAAGTGTCGATAATCAAGCTCTCATGTGACAACCAAAGTACATAACTAATTTCACATACCAAATGACGAGAAAAAGAACGATGAAGGGCCCCCCCATGGCCCACTGAAGCATGCGCCAGGCTCGAAGAGTGTATGCTAACCCTCCGAGGAGGATACTCCCAATGCTGCCAGCTAATGTCTGTATCATAATAACCACAGGTTTCCAGTTTACAGAAGTCAGTTCTAAAACTAAAAATACATTGAATGTTAAGACACTCAACTCCAGTTAGGAAAGATGATTGCAAAAATGTAACAACATAGGAACACATGCTGTGCAGATGAAGCACCTCAAGGCTCACCTATGATGACGAAGTTGGTTTGAACAACACTCACAGATGCAGAGCAGAGGAATTTCAAGGTACAGTAAATAGAGAAGGTTGGGGCAAATGCACAGCAGATGTTCAGAACCCCGGAGGCAAGGCAGGAGCAGATCACCAGTGGCTTCCTTCCAAATCTAGAGCAAGAGCAGTTAGGTAGGTGACAAAGTCAGCAAACAGCAGCACTTTGGTAGGACATTCCATAAAGCCTCTCACATTTTTTAGTTTAGATTTCTAAGTTCCTATGTCAGTGACACCCCCACACAAATGTTGCATGATAAATGATCACTGGCCTGAGACTCTTTTATTTAAAAATAGTAGTCTCGACTGGGGAGATGGCTCAGTGGAATAAGCACTTCCCTGGTAAGGGCCTAAGTTCATTCTCTGGTTCCACCAAAAAAATAAATAAATAAATAAATAAATAAGATAGTCTCATCATAAACCATAGGCCTTGAAGTACACAATATATTTACAAAAGTATATATTTTTTCTATATTTTAAGGAACAAAAGTATTTTTTTTTTTCTATATTTTAAGGAACGGTGTGCAGGGTGCTCAGGGTCTCACTACTAGATTGGACTTATAGTGTTCTGCCTGTTTATAGTCTCCCAAGAGCTGAGATTATAGGTGCTTGTCACCATGCCCAGTCTCAGTTGCCATCTCAGCATGCTGTAAGGGCAGGGCAAGAACAGCAGGTCCAGGGATTGCATCCCTGGCCCCTGCATTTGCTTGCAGATGCTTTAATCCACTGAGCTATTTTGCTGGCCCTCAACAAAACTAATTATATTGATCATTGTTTGAAGCCAGTACCGTGAATGTATGGCACCACGGACATAAATGTCTCATTCCACTGAAACCTGTAGAATAAATATTTGACTTAATAATTTAATCCAATGTGGTATATCTCCAAAGAATTTTGTTTTATTCATAGCTTATTAAAATGCATAGATTCTTCTATCCAAATGCATTAGAAATAATTTTTAAGACAAGGCATAGGGAGCTGGGGAGATAGCTCAATAGAATAAGTGCTTGCCTGGCAAGTACAAGGTTCTGAGTTCAATCCCTGGTACCACAAAAAAAAAATTAAATTAAATAAAACAGGCTATTCTTTCAGGACTGAATCCAAACATCAGTCAACCAGCTTTGAGGGGGAATAGTGAAAAATATGTTTTAGGTAACTTGTGTGTTTCCAATTCATCAGAGTAAGTGCCTAGTGTGTTTTTGTGGCACTACTTATGTTGTTGCTCTTTCAACTGACATCCTTGCCCCCTAAACACATTATTGTTCTCTTAAGAATACTACCCACAACGAATGTATTCCTGATGTACACCAAACATATGCTAATAAAATAATAATTTAAATCTTAATCTATTCATCTAAATTTTGTCACAGAATAATGTACAGGACTACAAGATAAACCCTGAGGGGACTTCACTGACCTCATAAGAAACATAAAGTACATGTGTTGGTATATAGGTCTTGCTCTATCTAGGTCTTAACCATCCAGCAGAAAAGTATAAAAATGAAGTATTCATCGCGGGGCCATAATATTAAGCTGAGCTGTAAATGGATATGGTTGACTACTTCTTTGAATAACTCACTATTGTTGTGAAATGCTGGACTGTGTTGGATTGTATAGTAGAGTTCAAGCACCTAAGTTAGTTGAATGACAATGGAGTGCCCATCTTTGACAGGTGAGGACAAAGGAAGGGGTATAGAAAAGGAAAATCATGATGTGTGTGTATGGACAGTACAGTTGGGATAGATAACGCTGTGCTTCTACATAATTCTATGAGAGGAAAGATTTGCAGTAATGGTGGTTGGACAGGATATTATGTCGGCTTCTAGTACTATAGACAAGCACTAGGAAAATAACAAGGTAGAAAGTATTAATTATTGAATCTTTGATGTAATTCAGGTATAAAAAATCAGATGAGCAAACAACTACACTTTCTTTACTGATTAGTCATATTCTATAATAATGTCTGTAAGTATAATATCATGTATGCACCGTCTATGATACCAAAACATTATGAAAACACTTTGCAATGTATTAATTTATCAAATCCATCTTGTCAAGGTATCTTAAAACTGTCTCATTGATATTTGTACCTCAATAAACAAAAAATAAAAACTAAATAAAAATAAATAAATAAAATAAATTTTGTCACATGAATAACCTGAATCTTTTCCTTAACTAGCCTTGGCTTGCTAGCTTTATTTCTGGAATTTTTATCAATATTTGCATGAATAATGCAGGTATTTTCTTCCTTCTCTGCATCTATATATTTTCCTCCTTCTATAAAATTTCTTCTTTTGCTCAAAAATTAACCTTTCTAAATCAAAAGTTTAAGAATTCTAGTTATATTTCAAAAAAGAAAATACAAATTAATGTTTTCAATTCCCACAATTTTCTGGTTAGCCTGACTACCACATTCAGTTTCAGGATTAATTTCTCTCCACAAAAAAATTTAACTTCATAAATATGATTTGTGAGCTTTTTGTTATAACCACATTTGTTTCTGACCAATTTTTAACATAATTTTGAATATCTATTTTAAATTGAGTTTACTGGCACAATTTAGGTACACTCAGAGGTCATAGTCATCATAGGGAATCCATACCCTATGAATGAGATATTTTGATCGTTCTTTTTCCCCCATCCTCTCCTTTCTTTCAACCCCTCTTTTCCTCCCCATTTACAAAATCTTTGTTTCCATTTTATCATTTTTCCAACTATTTTTCCTTTTCTCTTCTTTCCTTTTCCCACTTCCACCTTCCTAGTTCTTCTTTCCTTGTGCACAGTTCCTTCCTACTTCACAACTGCTACTGTACCTTTTAAAGGCCCTTATTAACCCCTAAAGTCTCTCACATTCATGATAGAATGCTGTACTTATACATGTGTCCCAATTAACTTTCAACTCTTTATGTATCAGTTCAACTTTTATTTTCATTGGAAGTCTACACCATTAATTTTAACCTTCCAAAGTTTTCTATTTTGTTGAGCCATGTACCTTTGTTATTTCCCTTCTAACCTCCACACTCTCATTTTTCACATACATAATTCTTACTGAGATTTATGCAAGGTCTTTTTTTTATATTTTAGGGAAGGGTCTACAGGGTGTTCAGGGTCTCATTACTAGATCAGGGTCGTAGTGACCTGCATGTTTACAGCCTCCCAAGTGCTGGGATAACAGGGGCACACCACCAGGCCCAGTCTCAATTGCCATCTCAGCATAACCCAGGAGCAGGGCTAGCATGGTAACTCTGGGATCAAAACCGGCCCGTGTGCTTGCTTGTAGGTGCTTTAATCCACTGAGATAGCTGTCCGACCCTTTTACAAGGTCTTTAAATGTGTATTAGTTTAAAGGCATTCCCCATTCAGAAGATGAGTCTTACCTGTCAGATGCCAAGCCAGTGGTAGTGATGCCCAAAAGATAGCCCGTCAGGGTGATGGACTGTGCCACGTATTTGAGTGATTTATAATCGCATACCAAGTCCCACTGCAAAATATTTAATAGGTGATAACACATATTGAATGATTAAGGATGGCAGCCCAGAGGAGGCATAAAAAATCTAGTGAGAAGACTGGAGTGGTGAAAGTAAAAACGGTCCCTTCTGTCCCAGTTCAGTGATTGGCAACAGTCCCCTCCTTCTGACTCTTAGCTGCATTATATATATTATTTAAATTATCATTTCAAAAACAGAGAAAAAGCTATAATTTGAAGTAAAACCACTTTCAATTTTTACAACCCATAGAAAAACTGGTACTGTTTTTAGAAAGTCAAAGATTTTGAAAGAATGCAGTAAACAGACCAAATAGCATAATGGGTAGTCTGAAGAGAACTATAAGGAAAGATACTGAAATGTGATTTCTTACCAGGCAGAATTTTTAAAAAATCAAACGATGGGTTGGAAAGCAGAGGAAGTTAAAGAACAATTGAGGAGAGAATATGAGAGAAGAAGAGATGATATTTCTGACATTCTGCAGCACTTCCTATCCTACTCTGTTCCATAGTGAAGTGTCTTTTCAAGGCAGAATAAAAATGAAGCCTAAAACTCAAACCCAGATGAGCCTAAAACTCAAACTCTGGGGGCACAGCCCCCAGAGACAGCAAGTGTCCTGAAGAAGTGCTTGCCTGTGACACTGAGATCATTGCATCACAGCAGGATATGTACTAATCCGAGTAAGTTTAAAGTCAGCCCACATAAGGCTGGTAATGCAATTCAGTGTCAGAACACTTGCCTGACATGCTCAGATTCTGGGTTCATCCCCAAGTATGGCTTAAAAGAGTTCTGTGGAATTTGATGTAGCCTTTCAATGGCAGAAATAACTCAGAAAATTCTCAAAGGACATGAATAGACCTGACAAAGTACTGAGAAGTCAAGCGAATGAGAAGTCGTGAGTGGGACTTTTTTAAGTATTTGGTACAGGGTCTACAGGGTATTCAGGGTCTCACTACACAGATCGTATGTGTAGTGATCTGTTTTCAGCCTCTCAAGTGCTGGGATTACAGGCACACACCACCACACCCAGTCTCAATCACCATCTCAAAGTGCTCCCAGGTCTGGCCAGCATGACCTGAATGTGACTAGTAAAAACACAAAAAGTAAGAAATTGAGAATCAATTATACTTTGACCAAAAAATAGTAACAACCAGAAATAGCTACCAGTTGATATAATTAACATCATGCTGTAATGAAGAAGAATGTGAAAGCTATTAAATTGTAAAAGAAGTGATAGTGTGGTAGAATGTGTGCTCTGTTCAAAAAGCTAAATGTCTTGTCCACAGCAAAATAATTTCCAACTGGATGAACTTAATTAAATATCCTCTGAAAGTTCTGCTGTCATGCCAAGTGAGCTAAGGTCCAAAAAGATGTATAAAAATGCTACAAAAATGCCTTTACCCCACAGTAAGAAAAGCCTCTAAAAAGAAGGTCTCTTCAAATTGAAAATCATAGAGCTGTACTAAAGAACTATTTTTTTTTTAACCAGAAAACATATACCTCTAAATATAGAGGTTGAAAAAAACACCCTGGAGATGGTAGGTGGCATGCTGCAGTAGATGATGAAGAAAATCACGTGCAACCAAAAGGCAGTGAAATAAGAGTAGAAATCGCATGATGTTAAAATAAAGAAATGGGGCTTATTACTATAAGAGTCTTGCAAGGTAAGTTAAAGACTTTTTGTGTTTTCTGCAAATCTATGGAAATCCACTGAAGGCTTCTAAGCAAGAAGCATCCACCGGGTTGGATTTATGAAGCCTGTTAAATGGCAGACTTCAGGAGACTCTGACTGCCCAAGGCTAGCAGACAGGTGATGGCACCACCCACTCGGGTGGCGTGTGTGATATAGCAGCGGTACCTACCATCACCTTTGGAAGACGAAAAGCAAACACAAATCTATATTTAATCCAGTATGGTAAGTGAGAAGGAGATCTCCAGGTGACGCCTAACTTAAAGGTTTGAGCAGCTGAGTCGAGTTGTAGGCAGATGAACTTAAAAATCAGTGTGCACATGTGGCCACTGAAACAATTACAAGGTGTCCAAGTGGTTTTGTGAAAGACCGTTGATGAAAGGCACTTTCTTATATCTTAGTATTAATAATACTGTAAAGATCTTTTCAACAGAAACAGATACTTAGCCTCTGTTGAATTGGTAGTTAATGTCTCAATGATGAACAAAACTTCGTAGCTTTCACTAAATGCACTCTGGTCTTAGGGGACATGAACCTAAGCAAAGGTAGATGAAATAGTAGAGTTACACTTTCTTAGTTCTACAGATAGGTGATCTTCTCTTCACTAGCCACTTCTCCATCTCTCTAATCTAGATAATTTCTACAAATGAAAATGTTTTACAAAAGGTAGGTTAGTATAAAGAAGAAAATTATTTCATCTTAAAGTTTTGCCTGCTAATAATTACAATGACACTAAATATTTTAATACAATATATGAAATATATATGGTGTTACTGCACCAGGACAACTACTAGTCCAAGCTGCATAATGAGACCAAACACATAAAAAAGAAGAAAATAGAAGAAGAAGAAGAAGAAGAAGAAGAAGAAGAAGAAGAAGAAGAAGAAGAAGAAGAAGAAGAAGAAGAAGAAGAAGAAGAAGAAGAAGAAGAAGAGGAAGAAGAAGAAGAAGGAAGGAGGAGGAGGAGGACAAGGAGAAGGAGGAGGAGAAGGAAGCAGGAGGAGGAGAAGAAGAAGAACAAAAACAACAACAACAACAAGGACAGGAAGAGGAAGAGGAAGAAGAACCCAGTCAGGGCATGGTAGCACATGCCTATAATCCCAGTGCTGGGGAGGCTGAAAACAAGAGGATTACCACCAGACCAAGATGCATAGTGAGATCCTGTACCAAATACATAAAAATAAAATAAACAAGAAAGAGAAAAATAAAGTGTATAAACATAGGATTATTTAAACTGACACAGGAATTTTCTTTAATGAAATACATTTCATTGATATTAGTTTTATGATCACAACAAAAAATGATTTGAAGGAGACTGGGGAGCTAAAAGGAGAAGCAAGAAAAAGAATTTTGGGAGATAGGACATGCTGAATAGCCCTGCATAAACTTTCAAAGTTTGTAGGCCCTTCCTCATGAAAAGTTCTGTGCAAGTTCTTCTGAGAGAATATACACTTAGCACAGTTTCCTGAAGAGTAATGCAAAAAAAAGATTTGAAATTATGTAAATTTTACCTATGTTATCAGCAAACACTGACCTGACCTGGACTCATTTAGACAAATCCTTACTAAAAGTTTCTTGCTGTTTAAAATACTAATCTGTCACCATGGAAAGAGGAATCTCTTTGTGTATATAAAACAATGATATTGCAAGTGTTTTATAGACCACACAGATATATATGACATGACCTTTATATTGCCTATTAACATAAAAATTAACTAGTTGTAAAACCTATGTGATCCTTAGAATTGTAGTCATAGAATCATTACATGACAAACTCAGAGTTGTTTGGGGACCGGGTGAAGGTAGTGTTTAGAAAGTGTTTATCAAGGTATCTTAGAGCAACTTTTGTAATGACCTACATCTATCTTGGACTCATCAGGAGTTTCCACGTTTATTAATATTTCATTTGTAATAATTAAGTTGCATACTAGAGGAATATTAAGAAGTATATTTGGAATAGCAAAGGCTTACAATAATCCCAAAACAACTGTAGTTATTCTATATCATTCACTGAGCATGGGATTATGTGTGAGGGATAAGCAGCTTTCTCTCATTTCTATGTTCAGTGAAGTCATGATTATATTGTACATTCCATGCAATAATCAGCATATCCTGTGCAAAAATTCTGCATACTTAAACATTAATGGAATGCACATATAGATCTCTGTTTGGATAACCTCCACAGGCCAGTTAGTTTCAAATATTTTATGCCCACCTTTCATACCATCATTGCAGCTCTGAACTAATTATTACCATACTATATATAAACTGATGTTTTTAATCATTGCACTATTATAACAATTACATGAGATTGCTCTAAAAACAATGATGTAATATATTCTCACCTTAATCATTAATAAATTAAAACACAGAGATGCTAAAATTTCACTGGCAAAGTTAAGGTTTCTACCCAGACCACTGGACCCTGAGAAATCACTCTCACTTGAACCACCTGAATGTCTCCAACACATTCAATTAGTGGTTTTATTAAAATATGGCTTTTACTTTCTTTTTAAATATACAATATATTCTGCTATTAAATATAAAAATGGAAATGTATAAGGCAGAAAATGAAAATATGAGGCTACAGTTTCTGACTTTGCAAAGATTTATGTAAAAAATATACATATATGCTCATATACATGTACACATGTACACACACACAATAGGCAAGCATTTAATTTCCTTTCTGTAGTCCTGAATATTTTATAGAGCTAGAAACTGACACACCTCAGCACACGATGTCGTAGATACACATGCAATCATCTCTGCTCCCAGTCACCTACAATAAATACATTACCTCAGAGACAATGGTAGAAGTGAAGACACTTTGGCTGTATGTCCATCCATCCAGGCACGGCTCTGTCTCCAGCTCAGAATTATTGCTGGCCGACGCATTGGGATCTAAAAGCTGCCACTGGATCTGCTGGAAGCGACGGCACTGCTCAGGTTTTTGGTTTGGACCCATTGGGATGGAGACTCTAAGCAGAGCTTCCACAGTCAGGTTCAAGGTCATGTTGGCTTCAGGGTTAGGGTAGTCCAGAAGGTGGACAGAGCAGTGGTGCTCAGGGATGCCTGCTGTGAAGTTCTCCATGAACTCATAAGTGGACGTTAGGACATGGGTCAGTAGAACAAGGAGCACTATCAGCACCTGAAAGCATCCTGTGTCTCCTACCCACTGGAGAACATCCTCAAAGGTCATGCTGAAGTCCCACGACACCTGGCTGCACAAGAGCAAATGTTCCAGAGCAGCAATTACAACTTACACATTAACAGATTAAGATAGTGCTTACCAGAATGAGGCAGTTAGACATGTGAAGCATCTGTGCATTATCTTTGAGCAGCAATTTTCCTTTCTTTTACTTCTTAATGAAGTGTCATAAACCAATTGGATTATTTCACTGCACTTAGGGTAAAATATCACTGTTCATAACGATAGGGATTTAATTGTCCCTGAGATGGGAACTGCATTGAATATGCAGAAGATACACTTTACAGTAATGTAATATCTGCTAACAGGCTCTCAAAAACTACTTTTTTCAAAATGATCTGAAAACACAAAGTTTGTATGTATTCTAGGAGATGACTTCCGTTGTGTAATAATTGCCATGATTAAACTAATTAACATCAATCACTGATGGACCTTACAGCCTCAAAACTTACTCAGAACTAAGTTTGTGCTCTGTAACCTACATCTTCCTTTCCCATCTGATCCCCAGCACATTGTGAATATATTCCAGTTTGTTTCTATGAGCTCAGCATTTCTAAATTGCACATATGAGTTATATCAGTCTTCCTACGTTGTTTCATTTCATGTAGAACAACATACACCAGGATCCATGGATCATCAAATTGGCACAATTGCTGTCTTTTCTACTAGTGTATAATATTCCATACCTTTAACCACTTAAATTAAAAACACCCACCATCTGTTGCTAGTTGATTTCTTTATGACAGCCATTCTTTCTGGGGTGAGATGGTATTTCAGTGTTGTTTTTAACTTGCATTTCACGGATGGCTAGTGATGTGCAGCATTCTTTCATGTATTTATTAGGTTCTAGAATTTCTTTCTCTTGGAAATGTGTGTTCATCTTGGATGCACATTTATGGATTGAGTCTTTAAATTTGGGGGCCCTAATGTTTTTCAGTTCTTTATCAATTCTAAAGAGAAGACCTTTGTCTGAGTACTTATGAGTTAAGATTTTTTCCAAAATTGTGGGTTGTCCTTTCACTCTGTTGGTAATTTCTTTTGACA
>PVKA01030743.1:0-26997 GCA_004027165.1 Ctenomys sociabilis | reverse complement strand
AATTTCTTTGAATAACTCCCTATGGTTGCAGAATGCTGGACTGTGTTGGATTGTGGTGTCGAGTTCAAGAACCTAAGGTAGTTGAATGTCAATGGAGTGCCCACTTTTGACAGGTGTAGACAAAGGAAGGGTTGTAGAAAGAAAAAATCAGGATGTGTGTGTATAGACAGTACAGTTGGGATAGATAACGCTGTGCTTCACATGGTTGAAAAAGAATCAGCTTTTTGATCCGTTGATTCTTTGTACTGTTTTCTTCCTCTCAGTTGAATTAATTTATGCTCTAATCTTAATGATTTATTCATGTCTTTGGGCTTTGTGTTTGCTTTCTTCTACCTTTTCTAGGTGTTGAAGGTGCAACATTAGGGTGTTTATTTGTTCCCACTTTGTTTTCCTAATGTGTCAGTTCACAGCTCTGAATTTCCCTCTGAGAACCGCTTTCATTGCATCCCATAAATTCTGATGAATTGTGCTTGAAATTTCATTGAATTGTAGATATTGTTGAATTTCTTGTTTAATTTTATCTGTGACCCATTGATTACTGAGTAGGATGTTATTTAATTTCCATGCATTTAGCCCATTTTTCCAGTTTCTTTTGTCATTTATTTCCAGTTTCATTGCACTGTGATCAGATAATATGCAAACGATAATTTCTGTATTTTTGCATATACTTAAGCTGACATATGGACTAGTATGTGGTCCATTGTAGAAAATGATCATATGTAGCTGAAAAAAAACGTGTATTCAGTATGGTCGGGTGGAACACTGTATATGTCCACCAAGTCCATTTGTTCCAAGCTCTCATTCACTTCTGCTAGTTCTTTGCTAATTTTTTGTCTGGTTGACCTATCTTTTTGTGATAAGGGGGTGTTAAAGTCTCCTGTTAAGTTTGTTGTAATGGATATTAGATGTTTCATGTCCATTAAGATTTGTGATATATATTTGTGTGCTCTCGTGTTTGGTGTATACATATTTATGAGTGTTAACTCTTTCTCTTGAATTTTTCCCCTAGCCAGTAGATAGCGGCCTTATTTATTTCATTTGTTTATTTTTGGTTTGAAGTTAAGATTGTGTGAGGGCAGGCTTTCTACCTCTGCCTTTTTCTGAGGTGCTGGAGTGTGTAGTATTGTTTTCCATTCTTTCACTTTCAGACTATGAATGTCTTTTTGAGTTCAGTGTGTTTCTTGTATACAGCATATTGTTGGACTTTGTTTTGTAATCCATTGTGCCAATCTATTTCTTTCAATTGGTGGATGAAGTCCATTTACATTGATGGTTATAACTGAGATAGATTGACTTACAATCATCACGTTATTTACCTGATGTTGCTTACTCCTTTTTCTCCTGTGCGTAATTGTTTTCCATTTGTAGTGGGTTCCTTCAGTTCTCATCAAGGAGTTCTGATCATTTTGGTCCCTGCCTAGAACATCTTTTAGTAGTTTGTGTAGGGTTAGCTTTGTTATCACGAAATTCTTTAGTTGTTCTTTTTCATGTAATTATTTCACTTCTCCATCAAACTTGAAAGAGAGTTTTTCAGGGTATAGTAGTTTGGACTGGAATTTGTTTTCATAGAGGATTTGAAGTACTTTGCTCCATGATCTTCTTCCCTTCATGGTTTGTGAAGAGAAGTTGGCAGTTATTCTGATGGGGTTTCCTTTAAATGTGATCTGTTTCTTTTCTCTAGTGTCTTTCAGTATATTGATCTTGTGCTGGATTTCTGTGATCTTGACTATTATATGTCTCACTGTGTTTTTAGTTGGGTTGAAGTTATTTGGCATTCTGTATGCTTCAGTTACCTGAATGTCAGATTGTTTCTTCATATTTGGGAAGTTTTCTGGTATTACTTTTGCTCCTATTCTTTTTATATCATTTATATTGACTCCTTTCTCATTTATGCATGTTAGTCTCTCATTGTTCATCTTTGCATCATCTTGCAGGTGATGAATTATTTCTTCCTGCACCTTATTTATTTTTAAGAGGTCTTTTCTTCCCTTTTCACTAGCTGTGACAGTCTTCAAGATCTGAAATTGTATCTTCACCTTAATTCAAATGGTTTTTCAAGCTTATAATTGATATTTTAAGTTTCTCTATTTTTTTGACGCTGCTTTATATGATCAATTTATTTCATGTATTGCTCATTCAAGGAATCTGCCTTTTTTATAATCTCATCTATTTTTGTATCAGTGTCTTCTTGAGAAGAAGTTATTTCTTTACTACAAAGATTATTTCTCATCTGATTTCCTCCATATGTTTCTGCATTTGATACTTTACTTCAGATGCTATTAATTCAGAGATATATTTTTTATTTTAGAGATTATTTCTCATCTGAGTTCCTCTGTACCTTTCTGCTGTTGTTTCTTTACTTTACAGGCTATTGATTGAGACATTTCAGCTGTAGGAATCCCAATTACTTGTGTGTGAATGTCCTCTGTAGTTGTTCTAGTTTTCTTGGGGCCTAAGATTACTTTTTTGGTCCTTCCCTTTGTCATTTTGTATAGCACTGTTCTCTGATCTTTGGTGTAGAGCTTCGGGGCAGTTATAACCTTAGCACCCACTGAAATTAGGGTGCTGATCTACCAAGTCTGAGCTCATCCAGTTCTGCCTGGCGTGGGTTTGGCTGCTGTGCTCAGCTTCCTCCTGCTGCATCCCTTGGAAGAGAACCTTTTATGCCCCTCTGGGCAGATGTTATGCTTCTGGATCAGCTGGGTGGTTCTGGCCCTTAGTCTCTCTGGAGGGACTTCAACTGTAGAGTTTCACCACAAGCCTGTATACCAGGCTTCAGCTGGGTCTGGAGAGGTCCAGTGGGTGGAGGAGTGTGTGGAAGCTCTTCCACATATTCACATGGCCTGAGCTTGGCCTGGGTCTGGAGGGGTGGAGGGGTCCTGAGAGCGCAGCAGAAGGTCTCACTCCTGTGGTGGGCCTGGGCTTGGTCCAGAGAGGTCCAGCAGGTACAGAGGAGCACAGTAGCTCTCCCACATACTTGCTGGGCCTGGGCTTGGTTGGTTTTTATTTATTTATTTATTTTTTATTTTATTGAAGTACAAATATCAATGAAACAGTTTTAAGACACCTCAACAGGAAGGATTCAATAAATTAATACATTGCAAACTGTTTTCATAATGTTTTGGTATCATACAAGGTGCACACATGATATTATACTAACACTTGGTTGGTTTTGGAGTGGTCCTGAGAGCATGGCACAAGTTGTCACTCACATGGCAGGCTTGGACTGGCTCCAGTGGAATGGTGGGGTCCCTGAGAGTGCCTTTTTCTCTTCTTTCATTTGTCCTTTTCCCCTTCACAGTTTTTCCTTCCTGTTGAGCAATTTCTTTCCCTCTAGTAGCATCTGTTGCACCTTTTAGATTTTCATTACTCTTTCAGGTTCTCAAACATTGAGATAATATGAGGTTTTCACATGTGGATTTATTTCATGCATCCAAATGTCTGCATCCATTCATTTACAAAAGGCTTAAATTTATCTTTCTTATAGCTGAATAATACTCCATCATGTAAAAAATACCATATATTTTTTATTCATTCTAGATTTGAAGGGTGTCTGGGTTGTTGCCAAGATTTAGTTATGACAAATCATGCTACTATAAACATGGGTGCACATAGATTGCTGTGGTTTGATGATTTCAGTTATTTTGGAAAAATACCTAGGAGAGGAATGACTGGCTTGAACTGGGGACCTCTAATTCTAGTTGTTTGAGGAATTGACACACTGATTTCTATAACGGTTGTACCAGCCTGCATTCTTACTAACAGTGGAGAAGGGTTCCTGTTTTTCCCCAGCTCCTCCAGCATTTGTTATTGGTTGGCTTCTTGGTGATAGCCATTCTATCTGGCATAAGATGATATCTCATGTTTTACTTTGCATTTCTTGAATGACATTGAACATTTTTTCATGTTTATTTGTCATTTGTATCTTTTCATTTGTGAAATGTATATTCATCTCACATGTCTGTTTTTTGGATTGAGTCTTTCAATTTTGGTGGCCTGTTTTTTGCAAATTCTTTATAATCTCTAGGTAGGAGTCCTTTGTCGGAGAGACAGTCTGCTATAATTGTCTCCCACTTCATGGTTTTCTTTTTAGTGTGTAGGTGATTTTTTTGATGTGCAGATACTTTTTTGAAAAGATGGGATCCCAACTGTTGATTCTTTGAAATATTCTGTAGTATGATTTTTTTTGTGTGTGACCTCTTTACGTACCTCTATACCCTTAAAGTTTCTACCACTTTCTCTTCCAGAAGATGTAGTATTTCAGTTTTAATATTGAAATCTTTGATCCACTTTGACTGCAGTTTTGTGAATGTTGATAGATATGGGTCTATTTTAAACCTTTCGTACGTAGAAAGCCAGTATTTCCAGGACCATTTATTAAAGAAGCTATCTTTATTACAATGAATATGTTTGAACCCTTTGCCAAAAATACTGTGGCTCACTGTGCTTGTAATTGTGTCTATGTCTTCTAATCTATTGCCTTGATCCTCAGGTCTATTTTTATGCCAGTACCAGGCTGATGATTTTATCAGAGTAGTTTTATAGTATAATTCCAAGTCAGGGATTATGATCCCTCCTGCTTTTTCTCTGTTTCCCAGGACTGCTTTTGTTACTCTAGGTCTGACAGGGAGAATTTCTGAAGGCAGAGTTCTGTTCCATTTTTTCCAGGAAAGTTACAGGCTTGCCTCGAAATTTTCCAATGACCATAGGCAACTGGATCAGCAAGAATATGTGTTTAAACCTTCCATGAACAAGGAAAATGATGGAGGCATGAAACTAAGATGAATAGATTTTTCTTATATAATGTATCCTAATATTGACAATTTGGAATAACAAAAAATAAATATTAAAGATAAAGCAAGGTACATTTCTCAATTAAATTTTCACTTTTATTCCATTAATCCTCTCATTAAATATTATAAGAGAGATATTTTATTCCCAATAAAATGTTTAGTAGTTTGAAATAAATTAAATTTTCATAGCTAAAGAGTTGTTGGTTCTAGTACTATTAGTAGGGATAGTTCTCATTTGGTTCATGCATTTTTTTTATTTTTTATTGTTGATGGTTCACTTTACTCTTCATTATATGCTGATTTCCTAGTGACTTACCATTTCATTTCCCAATGAAATAATGATATTCCTCTAAGAAATCTTTGGGCATTTTTTTTCTCTGTAAAAGAGTTGAGTTGGACTATTCAGAAAGGAGCAAAGGGGCTAAGGAAGTGTTTGATCTCCATAGAGAGAGAGAAAGAGAGAGAGAGAGAGAGAGAGAGAGAGAGAGAGAGAGAGAGAGAGAGAGAGAGAGAGAGAGAGAGAGAGAGAGAGAGAGAGAGAGAGAACACCAGACAGGGTAGCAAGAGCATTGGGCAAGGCGAGATGAGTGTCTCCAATGTGTTACTCAATAGCATCCCTACCAGAAACACCAGAACCTGTTGAGATGAAGCAGAAAGAGTTCCAGTAGTAAGTAAAGAACTCTTAATTTTAGACCTGATTCTGCTGATAGTGTGAGTTTTATAATTTTTTTCTAATGAACTATAAAATTTCTCTTCCACTACAAACAAACTCAAGCCTAGCATTCTTTAATTGTAAGCATTCATAATAATTTATTTCCCCTTTTAAATAACCAGAGAGGTCAAATGTTTGAAAGACAGGTCACCTTCCTAAGCCCTTATTCCTAGAGCAGGGATGTTGTAGTTTGCATCTAGTTATCCCCCCAAAGTCTCATGGAGTCATGGAGTGGCTTCTGCAGTTTTTGATTGATTCTTGATCCAATGCTGGGATTATGGGTGTGAGATCTCTGGGGCAGATACTCTGCATTACAGTGTAAGGATGGGAGAGAGACTAGGTAGTTAGTTACCTGAGCTGTTGCCCCTGTCTTTGCTTTCTTGCTCTTTGCTGCATGCCACTCTGCCTTGGAGCCAGCTGAGTATGGACTGAAACCTCCGCTGACTGTGAGCTAAATAAGTCTTTCTTTCATTTTTGTTGTGCGGTATTTTGTCCCAGTAATGGGAGAACAGTAACTTAGACAAGGGGTCACTGGTGAAGTGCTGCCTGCTACCTCACTTAATCAGATGTAGCCTTAAGAAGCACTAACATAGCTGCCCTAAATGTCTTCTCCTTAATCTGAGCTATCTGTGTAGGGCAAAATCTCAGTGCCATTTCAGTTTTAAGGGAAAATTTAGTATAAATATATTTTAATACTGATATCATTACTTTAAATATTTTGAGCTCTATTTTAAATTCCTATTGCTTCCTTAGCAAATTACCAAGATTTATGGGCATATCATCTGTATTTCATAAATTTAGAAGTTCTATAACCGAAGTGTTAGCAGGGGTGTGTTTCACCTGGACACCTGAGGGGACAGTCCACCTCCTTCATTTTTCAGGTTCTTATGGACACTGATATCCTTTATATTGGCTCTATCTTTAATCCTCAAGACCAAGCACTGTAGCATTTTCAGACCTCCATGACATTAGTCTCCATCTTAACATCTCATTCTGTGTCTTCTTCTGTCCTTACCCACTGGATAGTCTGGGATATAATCCCTGTTGAAGAACTTGACTTAATTACATTGTCAGGTCTCCTGTTTCATGTAAGCTAATATAGTCACAAGTTCTGAGGGCTCTTTGTTCTGCCTGCAACAGGCGATTGAATTTTCCCAAGTCCCTCTCTTTTTAATGTTCTTTAGTTCTATTTAAGTCTGACTTTTGCTATGATAATGCAATACCTTAGGCAGGATAACTTTATAAGGGAACGAATTTTATTTAGTTCACAGCTGTGGAAACTGAGGCTCTCCTTTGGGTGTTTCATGTCATGGTGGTTGGCAATGAGTGGTAAACATGATGGAAGAAGAGATTATGTGGCCAAACAAGAAAGCAGAGAAGTTGTGTGGGACCATGCTCAGGCTTTTCTGACAACTATTTCTTGAGTAACCAAGGCTGCATGAGAAGCACCTAAATCTCTTTTGGGGGTCTGTTGCCAATTGTGCAAGGATTTCCTACTAGTCTTACCCCTCTCTTTCTTTTTCTTTTTGTATTTTAAGGAAGGGTCTGCAGGGTGTTCAGGGTCTCACTACTGGATCAGATCCTTAGTGATGTGTTTGTTTATAGCCTCCCAAGAACTGGGATTATAGTCGCACACCACCATACCCAGTCTCAATTGCCTCCTTTGGGTGCCCTGGGGGCAGGGCCAGCATGGCAGGCCCAGGGATCAAACCCCTGGCCCCTGTGCCTGCTTGCATATACTTTAATCTTTCTGAGCTATTTGGCCAGCCCTAGCCTTACCTCTTATACGTCCTACACTACCTCCCAAATACAACCACCCCGCAACACGTAAATCTTCGGCCCTACCTAATCTTAGCTTTTTTCTGTGTAACATCCTTTTAGATGAGGAGATCAATATTATATAACCAAATAGATTTCAGAATCAAGTTTTCTGTCCAAATGGGGAACATTAGTTGAGACCAAAAATAGAAGGTTCTGCTACAAATTAATGAGAAAGATTTTCTTTTGGGGTTATTGGCCTTTTCTGAAAACATTGCTGAAGAGGTAAAACAGAAATGTAGGAAGTAGCAATAGTGATGACATAAATGTTCAATGTTCAAGACTGTCCTGAAAGAAACAGTCATGTAGGTATGTTGGCTGTTGTCCCAAAGAAGTGTCTGAATTTAGAGAGATTGAAATACTTTTCACTGTGGCAACAGAAACCTGTACAAGCCTGACTACACATCACATGAAATGATCAAGTGTAAGGAAGGTAATGTTATAGAAACCAGCAATCTTGAAAAGAGTCAGTAGTTTTCACAAGCTTTATAAAAATGAAAAACAAATATCTGAGTGCATCCTACAGTTTTAACCAAGGCCATCATATATATGATATCAACATTCAAGCAGATGAATTTTATTAAATATATATCTTAAGTTTTACTGCTTGTTTTCTTAAGTTTTACTGCTTAAACAAAGGGATAATAACAGGGATTGACAGGCTTTTATTGTCTGCTGTGCTATTTTGATTGGCTGTAACAGTAAAAAAATGTAGCATCCTCTGAAAGGATGAATAATGAGTACAGCCCTTGGTGCTTTTAATCACTTCTTTGCTGCTTTCCCGAGAGAGCCCCATCTGCCTTTCTAGTCCATCTGCTGGTTGTTAACACTCAGTCAGTCACTTAACAAATCCAAAGTCTGAACTGAAAGTTTGGAGGGGGATGTGAGATCAGGATTTCTTATGATCAAATGTTGTGATGGATACACACGCATGTGTGCGTGCTCATGCACACATGTACACAACACACACACACACACACACACATACATACACACTCTCTTTTATCAAGATGTCTCTATGTATACTCAGATGGAGAAAAACCTGGAGCCCATTTCTCCAGGAATATAATATCAGAATGGGTGAGGGAAACTGCGCAATCACAGACCACGCTGGCTTTGCAGGACCCTCCTTTGTTCATGAACCAGTCTTTTGTCATAGGGACTAGTAACCACAGTATTTAATTTTTTAATCACCAGTGTAATAAAAATGAGACAAAATTTGCTCCAGTTTTTCAACAGAAAGCATGTCTGTTGGAATCTTTTGGCTGATTTATCTAATAGCAACACACACCAACATTCAGAAGAGTGTCTTGCACAGACAGCCTGAATGTTACTTAGGAAAGGGGATGCCAAAATGGGAGTGGTAATTGTCCAGGTGGATTTTTGTATTTTAGAGGCAGGAAAAACCAAAGCAGCAAAGATAAAGGAGTTACCAAGGGTCAGCTTTAGTAGCTTTGTATCTGGCAGAAAGGAGTCTCCCTCCATCTTACCCTCAGACCTTGCAGTCTGTGGTGGTGAGCTGTGGGAGCTCCACTGAAGAACTCCTGCTGATGCTCCTTTCTTTGTTCCTTTTTTTTTTCTTTAAAAAAATTATTTATTTAGTACAGGCTCTTACTATGTAGTTTGGACTCATAGTGATTTGTCTCAGCCTCCATAGCTCTGAGATTACAGGCATGCACCCAGTTTCAGCGGTCAACATGGTGCACCCTGGGTTCCAGGGCTGGCATGGCATGTGGTACCTGGAATCACACCCAGGTCCTTGAATTTGCCAGGCAGGTGCTTAAACCCCTGATCTATCTCCCCAGACTAATATTCCTTTCTTTATGATGGATTTTTATTTCAATATGAAAATTTAATAGTGAGACAGCAGTCAGCTTATGCTTGAACAGTCAGTGATATAATGGTTTCTTGGGGGCAATGTACTTTATTGAACAGTATTAATTGTTAGGAGTCATTTATCTTTAAGGTAAACTTTTGTCATTGAAATTCAGCTGTTTCCTTGTTTCGTCATCAGGAGGTATTTAGAATAAATTTAGTTCTCTTTCTAACTGGTAGTCTCTTAAATATATGACTATAAGTTACAATTCATTAAAGAAAATATTTACTTTTAGAGTCAAACTCTTTTTAACTACTTTTTTCCTACAGATTAAAAACCATTCAGGGGCCAGTGAGATAGCTCATGGGTCTAAAGATTCTGTTTAGGGAAGCTTAGGCAAAGCACAGGGACTATGGCTTAATCCCTGGCACCACATGCTACTCCAGCCTTGCCTCCAGGGCAAGCTGAGTGGGCCACAAAACAAAGCAAAACAAATCAAGCCTCACAACTCTTCCAATCTAATGTCTTCCCTTCTCCTTTGTAAGATTTATTAGAATACTAATAACAACTAGTACTTATGCAAGTTCAAAACGCAAAAGCATAAAACCTAAATTTTGGAAAGTATCAATAGATGTTTGTTTAGTTTGAGCCAAAATTATGTGGTATTAAAATACAGTATAAGTAAAATAAAGTAAACTTAAATTCTGTTACTAGCAGTATAGTGCCAAGATTTCACAAACTAGCTCTTCCACTGGAAAAGCTGTAACATTTATAGTATTGTGCTTTGAGGCAATGGAGATAGATCCATGAGAGACTTTGGTAAAGAGCTAAGTCTCTTCACAATGGCCGAATGAAGGGGCAGGGTGTCTGGAGGCCATGGCTTATGGAGCAAGACTGTAGACTGTGAAGTGCTTGACTAGAAACCAAGCTTGTGGTATCTGCCTTCAAGTAAATGCAGTATTGTCAGTTAAAATGACTTGGACTTGGTGTGTGTCATTTCAGAGAACAAAACTGAGAGCTCCATTTGGAAGGTATTGGAAAGCAGATTTTGTCTTTGTATGAATAAGAAAAAAGGAAATCTGTCAACAGCACTTTTTAAATGACTCAAATAAAAGACCAGAATGCTTGGCATGAGTGTTGAAGATGTCCTTTAAGGAATACTATCCTTCTTTGATTCACTAAGTTTAGACAACAAAATAAGGAATTACAAAGAATCTGGTATATAAAGTACAGTGTTTGTGTGGAATTTCCAAAAGAAGTATACAACAAAATTTATTTCTTTAGATGGTTATACTGTAGTTCAAGATTTCACATACAAAGCCACAAGCTTCTATCATATTATAAATTATTTGGAAAATGTAAGATGCTCAGCCAAGAGGATGAGTAATCACAAAGGACTGGAAGAACTGGGAAAGAATTATTGCGAAACAGCTTGAAGAAAAAAGAATTGTAAGAGAAAGAGAAATGGTAATCCCGAGGCAGCCAGTGTGTGCTGAAGAGTGAACATGTAGGGCATGGTTAGTGATGAATTTATCTAAGTTACTAGCTTGTTTTTGGAGGGATGAGATTGTAACAATGGAAAGAAGCCTGGGAATAGATCATGATATTATTTGAAAGCTGTATTTTAGGAGTTTGAACTTCATTTATATGCAGCAGTTGGGAATCTTTGTGCCTTAGCTTGGATACAGACATGATATGATGAAAATAGTACTGAAGGAAAAGTATCTTGGTGTTCAAATGAGAGAAACCTGAAAGCAACAAGTACAGTGAAAGGGCTATGTCTTTGCCCTGGTGAAGAATGGCCAAGTTCTTGGGGACAGGAATGCACTGTGGGCTACCTTGGCTACATCTAGCACCACCAATTGCCTTGACATGCATATAGTGACTTGTCTGTGTCAAATAATGAGAGTTCCCACTTTAGAGCTGTTAGCCACCTAGCAACCACAGAGCTGTAAAATGTTGTTTATCATCTCCTTGTCCAGCCTAATGATGTATGGTTCTGTTGTTTCTTAGACTAAATTGGAAAAAAATCTGCTGGAATACAGAAGACTGTTACATTTTTCAAAATAGACAAGGTTATTAGCCTCCTAAGTCTGAGAATTTGTTTTCACTACTAATTAGTTTTTCGAATTGTCAGAGAACACATGTTTTGCTACTCCACTATTTTTAGAGTAAACTTAGTGAATTTTACAAGAGTAATAAAAATATTTCTTTCTGCTCATTTCAGCTTTTGAGAAGAGGTAAATAAGTGGCTGTATTTACACTTTCTGTGGAGATAGAAATGCCCATAATGGTCACTTATGTTTTCAGCCTCCTCCAATCATACCTTAACCATCATATATCACTTTCTTTCCTGGGAAATGGTTTTCTACTTTTTAAAGTTTGTATTAGATCTCTAAGAATTATGTTCCTTAACAGAGTATCTCTCATTTTACACTAAAAATAGCTCTCTAAGGAATGCAAATAGAAACAGAAATACAACACTGGGTTTCAAATCTGGAATTAGGGAGTTGAGTTTTGCTTATGCTATAAACTTGCTATAGTTTCACGTTGTAGCTGTCTAACCTGCATCTTGAGCTTTCTCCCTTGTTAGAGACAGGGAAAAAAATAGGCACAAGAAAATTCCAAGGAACTGAATTTTGTTGTTCCATTTAAAAATGGAAGAAGTACAAGTAGTGCTAAAAAGAATATCATTTTTGGTAAATATGATGGCAATTATTATAGTATGGCAAATATAGCTATGCTTATGAGTAACATTATTTTTAGAATTAATTAATACCAGTGTAGAAAAAGAAGGAAAAGAATTATGAAAGTTGTCTTGAACTCTTTTTATTCCCATCTTCAGCAATGAAAATAGTTGACTGTTGAAAATCCTGGAACTTTCAAATGTTGAGATCAAAGTTAACTGAATAGAAGCAAAAGACCTGAGGATGTTTATAAAGTGAGGAGGACATGCCTTCTAAGTGGCTTATACCCATTAAACTCAGTCCTTTTATTATATTTTTCCATTAAAACTGACAATACACAAGCTATACAAGTTGAGTTGAAATATTAAAAAAAGAATAAGAGCAAAACATAGCAGCTTGGAGGATTTATCTGGAGCATGCTAATCTCAACTACATCCTTTTAAAATATTTTTAGACAGAACCAGTTGGAAGAAAATCACCTGCATGTGTTTTCTATGCACGCCCATTAATTGTCTCCTAGTGTCCCTGAATCAGGGATCTGATCCCCAGCTTAGTGCAGCTTTCCATTCATGGTCTTACAGTAAGGCTGCCATCCAGGGACCTGGGTTTCTATCTAGAGCTGTGGCTGGAGGAGGATCTGCATCCAAGCCCATTCAGTGTGTTGCAAGAATGCACAGTTTTGGGCAGTGAGACCTAGGGCTTTCTTCCTCACTGGCTGTTCCCCAGCCTTGGGTTTTCCAGGATCTTGGTTGTTCCTGTCATTTGGCCCTCTTGACAAGACCATAATGATATGATGTCATTTGTTTTTTAAGTTTCCACATTATTTTATTTAATTTTCTTTTTCTATCTTTTCTTTTTCATTTTTATTTATTTATTTTTTAATTTTTGTTTTATTGAAGTACAAATATCAATGAGATAGTTTTAAGATACTTTGACAACATGGATTTGATAAATTAATACATTGCAAACTGTTTTCATAATGTTTTGGTATCATAGAAGGTGCATACATGATATTATACTTACAGACATTATTACACCGTATGTCTCCTATCAGTAAATAGAGTGTAGCTGTTTCCGTATCTTATTTTTTTATACCTGAATTACATCAAAGTTTCAATAATTAATACTTTATACCTTGATATTTGTCTAGTGGTTGTCGATAGTACTAGAAGCTGACATAATATTCTGTCCAACCACCATTAGTGCAAATCTTGCCTCTCATAGAATTATGTAGAAGCACAGTTTTATCTATCCCAACTGTACTGTCCATACACACACATCATGATTCTTTCTTTCTATACTCCTTCCTTTGTCTACACCTGTCAAAGGTGGGCACTCCATTGTCATTCAACTAACTTAGGTGCTTGACAACACAGTCCTACACAGTCCAGCATTCCACAACAATGGTGAGTTATCCGAAGAAGTTGTTGACTATAGCCATTTACAGCTCAGCTTAATATTATGGCCCCACGATGTACACTTCACTTTTATATTTTTCTGCTGGATGGTTAAGACCTAGATAGAGCAAGACTTATATACCAACAATGTACTTTATGTTTCTTATGAGGTCAATGAAGTCCCCTCAGGGTTTATCTTGTAGTTCTGTACCTTATTCTGTAGATCCATTATCTGTGTAATCCATGTGGATGAGTCACAGCCAATGCTTGACCAGTTTGCTTTCTGTGAGAGCTTGAGAGAAAGTTTTCTCTCCATGTGACTCTCCCCAGGCACACTGTGGAAGATGGAAGAGAACTTCGATCTCTTTCCTGTGTGGCTCCATAATCTCATTGTTCAGAAAATTTGGAGCTCAATTGAGTTTCATGATGTTGCAGTACAGGTTCTCCTATGTCCTGAGTCTTCGCTGACCTTGAAAGGCTAGGGCCAAAATGTTGGCTGGCCTTGTGGCTCTTCTATTTCTCCAACTTTGATCTGTGAACCTAGGTTGTTAACCATGCAGAAGAAAAGCTGATTAGTATCCTGCAGCATATGCCATTCACTTTGGCTTATCGGACTCAATTGATTTTAGTTGTTATTGTATGTTTCCATTTGTATTTCTGCTTTTCGCTTCTTATACTAGGGAGACTATATGATATTCATACATGTGTATCTGGTTTATTTCACTTATGAGTATATGTTCAAGTGGCATCCACTTCAGTATAAATGCTTCAAACTTATTCTTAATTAAGGTCACATAGCACCACCTTTGCTGTCTTTAGAGGCTACAAGCGACTCTCAAGTCCTATTCATACACAGAGGGGATGATACAGGGAATGCAGGTGGGGTCATGTAAGCTTCTTAGAATTCTCCCTACCAGTGCTGTCAGGTTCAAGTAGTTTCATTCTGCATTACAGGCAGACTTTAGTTTTCATTTTAGAATTGCTATCATAAGTGCTCCTGCTTAGCTGTAATCAAAATAAAACTTAAACTTCAAATATTCTCTATATTTTATTTTGAATCCTTAAGATTTCATGGAATGAGATAGTGCTTCCTTTAAATATTGCATTAAATATGGTTCCAAGGGGAAGCAGTAAGTTAATACCAATCGGATAAATATAACTAAATTTTGATAATGCTCCACATTTGCCAGAAAATACTGAATTATTTTTGTCTTATCATTTTCAGTTTAAAAATAAATTTTAAGTAGTGAAAGCTGATTGAGAAAATATATCTGCACAACTTTTGTAAGGATCAGATTTAGGGATATGTAATCATGAGAAACAGTATTGTTTTTGTTTGTGAGGCATTTAAATATTTGTGTACCACGTGTGACACAGGTGTGGTAGAAACTGTCTTATACTTGAAAACAAGTGGAATTTGTACCCTACATTGTAAAAATCAAGTTTATTTTATTATGAAAGTAACATCTGCTGCTGTAGTGCATTTGCTATACAGAAGATGCAGAAAAAACTCATCTATCATTCAAAGCCAATATATTCAAATGTTTTCCTTCAGAGATTTCCTGTGAAAATGTGTAGTTTGTTTGTTTTACATAGCTGTGACCATACTTTATGCAATTTTGAAAACTGAATTTTTCATTCAACACTGCAACATAAGGATGCACTCTTGCTATTTTAACCTTAATGAAACTTCATTTTTAGTGACTTCGTGAAGTTCTAACTATTGCATCAACTTAAAGTGCTTGTGAGCTTCATGAGAGATTTAGAGGTTCACACCTTTTGCCACTTTTATGAGTGGGGAGTTAGTTGTAACCTATGCATGTTATCTTGTATAATTTAGTCACATCTAGGTTACTTTTAATAGTATGATGCAAATGCAGACAATATTTTCTATACTGTATTTTTTTAGGGAAAAATATGAATACATTTAATATGAACACAATTTATAAAATATTTTATCTGCGATTGAATCCTGTGGTGTGAACCCATGTATGGGAGGGCTGGTCACATGACATGCTCCTAGGGCATGAGTATTTCAGTTTATCCCTGTGTTAAGGCATATATGGCTTTACAAGTATACAGTTGAAGATTGAAGAGAACTAAGAATCATAGGAGGAGTAAAGAAATAAGAGCCAGTACAAACACTCTTGTCTTTGTTATTTTGACAGTGATTTATCTTATCAAATGAAATTATGTGGGTCAACAAACTTTGCAAGGGGCTTGATGGTAAATCTTCTAGGCTTTGAAGAACATACAGCCTCTGGCTCAACTACTCATCTTGGTGACATAGTGTGGAAGCAGACCTGTGTGGCAGGTAAAGGAGTAATGATGACTGTAGTCTAAAGAAACTTTATGAAAATATAGGTTAGGTTGGAGTGAATTTAGTTTCCAGGCAATGTCTTGTTCATCTTGCAATAGATATGATTCCAATCATGCAGTTCTGTTGTTCAATATTTTTCTCTCTGTCCTTTCTCATGCGAGAATTGAATCCAGGGTGAGTGAGTGCTCCATATGGACCTCAGTGTGTGGATTTCTTGTCAGAAAGATGAAGTGTTTAAAGGTATAATGACAATGAAATGGATTCCTGGAATGATGGCCTTGCTAGGCATTCCCCCTAGAGGATTGCATATGTATATATCTTTATATAGTTATTATATGTTAAAAACATTTATATAGTCCTTGTTTGTCAGACAGTTGTAAATGCTTTAAACATTTTTTTTTTTTTTTGCAAGGGGATTTGGGATAATAATTGAGTTTGCCCATTTTGGTCAGTTTTACTAATCTTTTCTCTTTGGGTCCTTAAAAATCTTTCCTTTTTTTGCTTCAATCTTCCAATATACTTGTTTTTTCATTTGTCTCCATCTGGTATGAGGAGAAGACAGTGCAGGTCATTCACATTGCCTGCAGTGGTAATAAGCAAGTGGACAAAGTGTCTATCTCCTGACACACTTTCTCATAGTGTGTGGTATGGAAAAGCTTCTCCTTTTCCTTAATTCTTAGATACACAATTAACTAGATAGGTGGTTTTTACAGCCCAATGTAAATTATAATCAATGGAATCATTTTAAATGTCTTAAAATAAATGTAGGGTTTGGTCCTAGGTATCAACACTTTATCAAGCAAGATTTTTATTTACCAAGTTAGACTTTCATGAATCTAGGCCACTGAGCAGTGATCCTGCTGTACATTGCCATCACTTGAGATGTTTATAGACATAGACACCTCAGGCACACTTCCAAAAGACTTTCATTTCATTTATCTAAGGTATGGTCCAAGAGTTAGGACAATATAAATCTATTCAGACAAATCTATAGTGTAGCCACTAAACTTGCTTGAAGATGGTCCTCTGAATAGTTTTTGAATGAATTTCAAGGCATTTTATTTTCCCCATTAGTAAGAATAAATGACTTTATGTTATTAACTCACAAATAATATTTTGGGATACGACATTTAATATAATTAAGATTATTCATCATATTCAACTTATAGTTAAAGTTGATATCAAACTTATCCAAATGATCTTGGGAATATTACATAGCTTTACAAAGTCTTAATAAATTGCAAAGAAAATATTTAGAGTTACGCAGAATCCATGATTCAATTCCAGACATTTCATGGAGTCCAAACAGTAACATAAAGTGTTAAATAACTGTATTCTTAGGTCATCTCAAATAATATGGTTAAGATGTGCTGAAAATAAGAACTTAATCATATATCATTTAAAACCGAGATTAAAAAGTCTTGAGTTGGTGAATTTGAGGGCAAAAGATCCAACTATCAGGCCATTAAAAAACCAGCCTCTATTGCAAGAAAAGTATGATATCCTAAACAGTAGAAAATACCAAATGGAATAAAATATAATTTTTGCCTTTATGTAACTTGTAATCTTACAAGTAAGTGATAAAATTTGAACATGAATGTAGTATGTATCAACTACCAACTCTGATGTGACTTTAAAAAAAATAAAGCCCACTGAGCATGGTGGTGCATGCCTGTAATCCCAACACTTGAGAGGCTGGGGCAGGAGGATTGTTGTGAGTTTGAGACCAGCCTGAGCTACAAAGTGAGCTTAAGGCCAGCCTGAACTGCATAGTGAGACCCTGTCTCAAAAAGTCAAACAGACAAACAAACACATAAATAAATAAAGATGACTGATGGATGAATAGTAATTAGAGATGTTTTACACAGAATAATACCTCTCAAAGTGATACCTTTAGGCTACCTGTATAAAAACATATGGAGTGTCCAGCAAAGGAAAAATGGATAGTGTACCTATGTACACTTGAGTACTACCTTACCACAAAGAAAAACAAACTTGAGGCATTTGTAAGTTTATTTAGGTAAACAAAAATTGTCATTTGTTGTTTGCTGTTTGCTTATGCCATTTCTTGGTTGCTTGAGCCATAATGAAAGTTGAGAGCAAGAAGGATTTATGTGATTGCCTTCATATTTAGATTTCTTTGATGGGGCATCTTTTCATATGCTACATTTTTGATTTTCACACTGGTGTGGGTACTAAAGGAATACTGTTTGTACTCATTTCACGACTTATTTGGTGGTTGCAAGACAGCCTGTTATAAATCATCAGTTTAAGGCCTGTCTTAAAAACTTTTTGCTTTTACAGTTATTAAAGTTTTTTTTTTTACTCATGTTGGTTCTTATTAAAAGAGATCTTTAGTTGACCTATCAAAAGTTTTGACTGGTCTATTTAAAATTATATGCCTAAGATCTATAAAAGGGTTTTTATAATTCATCTTGGCCAAATACATCTGAGAGTGCACTTTCATTTAAATGCGAAAATTTTATGTTGGTCTGTCTATTCAGTGTTAAAGCATGTCTGTTCAATGTTAAACTAGTTAAAACACCTGTAGCTACTTTGTTAAACATTTTTTGAGCTCAAAACATTTTTTTCTCTTTTTGAGAATCCTACCAATTTCAAAAACCTGATGGAGATTTCTCAGGATCATTGCCTTAGGCATCTTGTGTATATAAATGTATGGTTTTGCCCCTGCCATGTTCCTGGCTTTTCTCCTTGCCCGTTTTCATTGTTTAATCCTTAAGTTCTCACTTTCCATTTAGTTGTGTCCTATCCTTCAATTTTAATTTCTTCTTTTGAGTTCTGACACTAGGGAGACTATATGATATTTACACATATGAGTCTGATGAATGTTACTTGCAACTATATCTTCAAGTGGCATCCATGTATATATGAAGGCATCAAGTGTATCATTATTTATAGCTGAGTAATACTGCATTGTATAATTATAAAATGCAATATTACTCAGCTATAAATAATTAACACCTTTTTCATCCATTCTTCAGGTGACTGACATTTTAGTTTTTTTTCTCTTTTTGATACTTCCATGGAAAACCACTTGTACAGGTTTTCAGGGTAGTAAAATTTATTCAAAACATTAACAAAAGAGGACGGAGTCTCAAAACTTATATAGGACTTAGAAATAAAAGTTGAATAACATAAGTTATATGTGGGCTACTACATGACTCCATGTACCAACTGTCAGCTATGTGTTCTACTTTTGGAACATAGATAAGTAGATACTCATTTTTTTTTGGCAGAACTAGGGATTGAATTCAGACTTTTATCATTTGCCAGGCAAGTGCTTATTCTACTGAGCTATCTCCCCAGCCCTAGGTACTCACAATGTAGCTCAAAATACCTTTGTTTAAAGGCTTGACAATGAGTTAGCAAGATAAAAAAGACATCTTTAAAGTTGGTAACATACTTCCATCCAGCTCATTCACTACTAGAGATAACACTAAAATACTGGTTTATAGAAGTAATGTTTACTGTTTCCACTAATTTAATAACTTTTTTCTTTTTTAATAATAATTTTCCTTGATTGAGGATAGTATATATGATGCTAAAATATTTAAATGTTACACTTTAGTTCTCTAAAGTTGTCTGCAGCAAACACTGGTATAAAATTTAAGTTGGCTATAATTTAAAGTTTGTATTTTGTATGTATGAAACCATAAGGTTTTCTTAACGTATTAAAATTGTCTAGGTTAAACTTACAAAGCTATATTTCAAAGCAGAAGTTTCTACATTTTAATAAAATAAGTGTCTTGTGTTCTCATCTTTAGAATTTTGGTTACTAAATGTGGGCTTTAAGAATTAAAAAGTATTTCAATGGTAACCTATGGGATATTTTAAATAATAAGTTCAGAGTTGGTTAAATAGACAACTGTTATCTTAGTTTATGACAGAGCTTACATATTTGATGTATGTGTATATATAAATGTAATTATAAGCTATGCTATGAGTCTAAGCTTTAAAGTTAAGTTTATATGGTCATATTACATAAGTTTTATACACAAAAGCTGCTCTTTTATACAATGCTATGTATGTTCATAATGTAAACATAAAATGTGCAAAATGTGACAGTTCTTCAAATCTAGTCATGACATTTAAGCTTAACCTACATTTTTTCTAACTAAAATAATTTTATTTATAAATAAGATACACTTGTATATAAGGTAATGTATCTATTTGAGGTTATTAACACTGTTTCCTTAAAGTATCAGAGCTGTAAAAATGCCCTTAATTCTTAGCAATATAGTTTCACCTCATGTTAAGTGATACATTCATGTTTCCCAAGTCTATAGGTCTTCAAAGATGCAAAATTAAACACATCCTACTAGTCAAAGTTCTTATTATGTTAAATTTTTTGGGCTTAACCATATGAAAGTATTTTATTATGTTCTTGCTACTTGTTGTGCCAGTCCAGTATTAGACAGCCAGCCAGCCAAATGATAAAAATATATTTTCAGACTTGTACCTATGTCATTGTTATGTAATAGTGCTGTAACAGTCAAAGCTAGAGTCCAGAAAATGTCACTCTAATGTTTAGAAGTTAGACAATCATTTTAAAAATATATCTATAAATGTGCATTCTGCTTAAATATCATCCTGGTAACAAAAAATGGTTAAAAGTTAAAAATTACGTAAAAAATTATTTATGTTATCTAACACTTTATTTTATTCTAAGACAGAAATTTATGTGTATCCAAGACAATAGTCAAGCCTAATGGTTCTAATATAATAATGGCATCATGATTGTTACACTAAATTATAACACCCTGAGACCAAAATAATGAAAAAGTTCAGGGGAATTCTTTAAAATTCAAGTGCAGATTTGTTACAAAAATATTAAAATTAGTAAGACAAAGAACAGGCAATGGAGCAATCTATAAGTGCCGAGATGTATTTTTTATGAGAAGATTTTATATGATAAGGATTTCACCCTACCAAAAAAAAAAAAAGGAGTGAGAGAGACAACTCTGCATAGTAGATTTCTCTACATACTCGAAGGTTTATGCAGAGAAAGTCCATAGAGGATCCAGTTTATAAAAGAGTTGTATGTTTTCTTGTTTCGAAGTTTTGCTCTTGTTCTTTTGCTTGTTTCTTCTAAAAGCTCCCTGTTGCTCACAGAAGACAAGGATCTGAGGCCTCAGCTTTTAGATCATCACTCACTTCTCCCTAGGTCCCAACTCTTCTTTGGTATAATTGGTGCTTCAGAGAAAGACTGTAGTTCTAATTTTCAACTTGCTGGTAGACATTAGCCTTTGCATATGAATAATAGAAACACCTATACCAGTGGCAGAAAACAAAGCAGAGCTGTCTCCTTGGGCAGTTCTAATCAAATGAGCTGGCTGCACATGTGGCCTAACCAGATTTTCTTTTCTCTATCTCTTCCCAAGAGTATGATTATGAGTAATTCAATGTCTGTTTGGCATCCACTGCAATACTGATATAACTGGCTTTCTCTTCTGGGTGTTCAGCAGCTGAAGTGTGGAGACCAGAACTAGAATAGCAAGTAGGTTGAGAGGACAGCCAATATTTTGGCATTGGCCTTCAGGTCAGCAAGGACGTAGAACAGGAAGGCACCTTCTCTACAGGATCTTACAACTTTGGTGAATCACTCAACCTTCTTAACGGGGAGATCACTGGATGCCAGAGAACAGGACTCAGTGAATACACAGTGAGCCCCACAACAGTTTCACCAAAGATGGAGAAGTCTTCCATGCTTTCACAAAGGCATGGACAAGCAAGACCATGACCCATCCTGACATCTGACAGTGGCAGGAGCTGAGAGGCTCTGTACAGGGTTCTAAAAGTAATTCCTGAGTGCATTTTACTGACCATCAGAGACAGCAAGAGTTTAATTTTGATTAACATGAGTCTCGCTTTAAATTGCTCATAACCACCCACCAGAAAAATATAACAAGAAGATGTGTAAAAGTAATAAAAGTAGTAAAAAGCTAGTAATAATAGTAATAAAATAGTAATAATATAGTAATAAAAGCTAAGTATAAAAAAGGGCTCCAGTTTATTTCCTTTTCATAGTATCTATTGTATCCTTTGAGTTTTATTTAGTCTTTCAGATTCTTACAATAGGGAGACAATAAGAAGCTGCTAAAAATTAAAAACAAACAAAAAATCAGCGATGGGAAGAGAAGAAAAGAAAGAAGAAAGGGGTATACACACACACACACACACACACACACACACACACACACACACACACACAGTAGCCCTATTTGCAGTATTATATCTCTTAGTATTGCCTCACCCATGACTTGGTCCTGTCCTACACATAGATTTCTATTTTGTGTTGAATTTACTGCTTTTTTTTCATATTGATAAGAGACATTGCCCCCAAAGCAAAAAATAAATGGGAATGCAAAAGAAAGTGGCTAAGATAATTGTATTACTAATTTTGGGGGTGCGTAGGTACAGGGTCTCTGCTATGCAGTTCAGCTGGGCCTTGATGAACTCACAATGATCCTGCTGCCTCAGCCTCCTGAAGGCTGAGGTTACAGGCACCATACTTGGCAATGCTACTAATATATATTGGTTTATTAAAAGGAATAGTTAATGTCTAGTTATTTGATCAGTTTTGTATGTCCCTATCTGGTAATCTGAACATACTTTGAAGAAAACAATATGCAATGTAACAACCATTGTTAATCTCCTATCATCTTATTTTGAAATTGTGCATAATTTTATTGTGTTTTATTCTCTTTAAAATAAAAATATATAGAAAAAAGGGACTCTGATTGCTGACCCCTCTGGTCAGCAGCTGACCACTGCTATTGTTCAGTGAGACTTTTTTCCCCACTATATTGGAGCTGTAAAAGCTAAACAACATTCTTTACATTCTTTGGGTAAAATTGTCCCTCAAAACCACTAAATTCTCCATATTCTTATAGTTAAAACTGGAGTGATTTATGACAAGAAACATCAGTCTTACAGAAAACTTCCATTAGTAGAGGGGCCGAAGAGCCAAGTGGTTATAACAGCTGTTCCAGCCTCAAGAGCAGTGCATGGGTGTGGCTTCTCCCCAAATCTGCCTTTCCATTCTGTTACTCACGCTTTGATTATATATGGTTTAGTTTCTTGAACATTTGTTCATTCTTGCCTCAGAGCTGACGTATTTCAAGAGATTAAGCAGCTGGAACCAATGCCCAAAATGCCAGACTCATTTGCCTGGAACCCTCTAGACTAACCTTGAGAATGAGTTGGCGACTACAACGTGACTTCTATTCAGGGCCTTCTCTCTGGAGAAGGTCCCCGACTCAACGGCTGATTTCAGTTTGATCCATGTTTTACCAGCCTTGTCGCTCTTCTCTGTAAAACTTTTTCAGAGAAGTGGACTCACTGACAACCCCCTGGGGACCACTATTTCTCAGGAGCTATTTCTACTCTCCAGTACATTTTTCTGATCTTAAAAAAATAGCTTCAAGCTATTAAGTAACAATAGCAGTTTTAATTTATTGACTGTAAATAACTCTAAAGTTGTCCTTAATTGAAAATTGACAAAAGCTACTATGTTAAATACTTTTATTATTATCTTTTGACAGGTGATGAAACTGAAGAACTGGAATCTTCAACAATTTCACCAAGGTTACACAGCTGGTAAGCTGCAGAAGCAGAGTCCAGGGCTAGGCAGTCTAAATCCAGACCCTGCACTCTTAATCATGTCTTCTGCAAGCAACAAGGAAGAAGAGCATGTCTCCCAAGAGCAATAGGACCTAACACAATGCTCAAAAGCATCAGGAGCCCAAGGAATATGAAATGTGATTGAAAAGTACATTGTGCATTTAAATAAAATACTACAATCACAATGAAAGATGCATTTCCAATAATCACTCTCAAGCTATGTTCTCTTACTTTGACCATATTTATCCAATTGCTCTTGCCACTTCCTAAAGCAGTTCCAGAGTCTTGTTTCTTGGGTGTCTTCAGTTCTGCTGTTACAGTCTGGGATATTTGTTGTCGGTTCCAGCTTCATGATCCCTTGAAATATGGCAGCCTTCACGTTCTGAATAAATTCAAAACATTTAGCTTTCATGGTCCTTTTAACTTGGAGGAAGAACCGGAAGTTTCAAGGTGCCAGACTGAGTGATTGATGTGAATGAGACAACACCTGGTGATGCTTTCATGAGCCTTTGTTTCTATTAGATGGAGAAACACAGTAGCATCCATTGAATTTTTTTATTGCACATTGTAAAAAAGTAGACTTCTTTAAGCAGAAGAGAACTTTGAAGGCTCTTTTCAAAAGTACCAAGGATGATGGTAGAAGCGCATTCAGACTGAGGTGGGACCGTTGATGAGCCTGAATGACAATGAACCTTTCACTGTAACAAAATTTCTAATGTGAACATTCGCTGTAGTTTTCAATCACCCCTAGTGATAAACCAGAGTGCAGATTAGCAAGAGATTGCTGTTACTCTCCTTGAGGAGGTTAAATGAAGAGGGTTCTAACATCTGCCAGATGAAACCCAAACATGTGACATGGTTTGATTTAGCCACAGTGAACTTTATCAATTTCAGAAAATAATTTTGAAGTTGCATTATTCTCTATCCATTCAAGCTCTCTGGAAGTCATCCAACTAAATCTCTGAAGTAACTTAAGGCTTTTGCCAAACACTCTTGTAATTTAGAACATAAATTCAGTGGGTCCGATGTAATGCTCCAGTGTGTTGGAATAATAGTTTATTTTTTACATGTTTTACTAGCAGTTATCTAAAAAATTATTTCATAACATAGGCCAAGAGTGTAATGTGAGGTTCTTCTCCAAGAAATCTTACTTTGAACCATACTATAAATGAAATGCATACTATTTGTGGGAAATGCTAGCAAACATTTTAAAGACAATTTGTTATAAAAACTTCAAATGCATAATATCAGATATAAAATAATTTTATAGAAAACTGAATCACTCTGTGGGTGCCTTCTATCTATGTATAGTATCAGATATAAAATAATTTTATAGAAAACTGAATCAGTCTGTGGGTGCCTACCATTTGGAACTTATAATTATCTTTTAATAGCATATCATGAATATAGCCTCATTTCTAAAAATAGTTGCTATATAGTCACTAATATTCTAATATATATTTGCATCAAGATTTATTTAAGCAATCTCCTATATCAAATTATTTAAATTATTAAATACATTTTAACTGCCTTAAGTTATTAGAACTAGGTGAAAACAAATAAAAACAAATTTTAATTGCTTTAATGTACAAGGCAAAACGTTTCATAAAGCTTGATGTGATTTACACTTGCTCTATGTCTGGAGAAGCCCTGGCTTGATAGGCAAGAGGTTACTTAGTGTCTTATTTACAGTTTATCCATTACTTCCAATATCTAACATTTTTTCATATGCATATAGTTGATTGGTACTATTTCTTTGGTTTAATGCTTACATATTTTTATCCTTTTGTCTTTTGGTGGCTTTATAATTTACTTCATAAAACTCCTTACACTTCAACCATGTTAATGATACCAGAGGTTTTTGGTTCCAGCCTCCCACACCTTTGACTCACATTTGATTTTAGTCAGAGCTGTGGGTGACAGTTCTATGCAAGGTCAGAGTCTCACTGCCAAGTACAGTCTGTCTTTCTGAAAGCTATTTAAAGGAATTCTCCCAAGCTCGGCATCCCACATGGAAGGAGTGGGATAATCCTTGTCCAGCAGAGGATTATCTGTAGGAGGCAAGGAATCGATGTCCTAGCACTTGTATACTGGGTGGTTAATTGCAGGAAGCAAGTTTCGTGAGTTTTGGAGAACCCAGTGACTGCCACAATCCACAACAGTGACTGTGACAATGCTCCCTTCTTTTTTTTTCTTTCTTTCCTGTTTTACTCGTCTTGCTCCCTTCCTCTAGAATAGACATCTGCACAACTGAGTCCATACTGCAGACTCTGTTTAAGGGAATTCAGGGAAGACATCTGCTTTTCATTACATCTGCTATAAGTTATTTTTCTCCTCCTCTTGTGCCAGAGTTTGCTTCAATAATCTGTTTACATCTGATATTTTTCTCTAGTTTTTTGTTCCATGCCATTTAGACAAGTTTATTCTGCTGCCATAAGAAGTTACTGCAAACTTAGTGCCTTCAAGTAGCAAAGCAAATCTTTTAGTTCTGTAAGTTAAAAGTTCAAAATAGGTTTTACTGTGCTAAAATAAAAGTGTTGGCAGAGCCGTGTTCTTTTCTGGTGCAGCTGGCGAGTGCTCCCTTTCACTGTTGCCTGTTTTCACCTTCTAGAAACCTCTCACACACTGATGGTCCCTGAAGCCATTTCACAGTAGTGACAGCACGTCACTCACGGTGACCCTCTGCATCTGTCCATAAAGACCTTTGTGGTTATGCAAAACACAGAGCTGATCTACAGTAATTCTCTGATCTCATGACTTTTAGTCACATCTGCTTTGTCCTTTTTGCTATGTAAGAGGAACTGTTCAGAATTTTTGCAGATTAGTATGTAGACATCTGGAGGGTGAGGGCATGATTTTGACTGCCACATCAAGATATACTGGCATTGTTATTTTGGGCTTATAATTTGTGAAAACTTCTTAAATTGTGTCTCTGATATTTTTTTCAGACAGGGTCTCAATGAAATTCAGGCTGGCCTGATATCACTGTGTAGCTGAGGCTGGCTTTATTTATTTATTTTATTTCATTTTATTTTAATTTTTCTTTCTTTCTTTATTTTATTGAAGTACAAATATCAATCAGACAGTTTCAAGACACCTTAACAAGACAGATTCAATAAATTAATACATTGCAAACTGTTTTCATAATGTTTTGGTATTGTACAAGGTGCATACATGATATTATATTTACAGATATTATTTTAGCAAATGTCTCTTATCAGTAAATTAAGAGTGTAGCTGTTTACTTATTTTTTATACATAAATTGTATCAAAAATTCAATAATTATTTTCCTAGTTGATGACCGTAGTACTAGAAACCGACATAATATCCTGTCCAACCACCATTACTACAAATCTTGCCTCTCATAGGATTATGTAGAAGCCAACTGTACTGTGTATACACACACATCATGATTTTTTCTTTCTATACCCCTTCCTTTGTCTACACCTGTCAAAGGTGGGCACTCCATTGTCATTCAACTAACTTAGGTGCTTGAACTCCACAGTCCAGCATTCCACAACAATAGTGAGTTATTCGAGCTCCTGAGACTGGCCAGAGACAGCGTGGCCGACTCCGCCGTCCTGCTCCATCCCGCCCGCCCCCGCCCAGCCCCTGAGACCGGCCAAAGACAGCGCGGCCGACTCCGCCGTCCTGCTCCATCCCGCCCGCCCCCGCCCAGCTCCTGAGACCGGCCAGAGACAGCGTGGCCGACTCCGCCATCTTGCTCCATCCCGCCCGCCCCCGCCCAGCTCCTGAGACAGGCCAGAAACAGTGGCTGACTCCAGCGGCCTCCTGGATCCCGCGCCAAG
>PVKA01030742.1:0-26996 GCA_004027165.1 Ctenomys sociabilis | reverse complement strand
TCTCGAACTCACAACAATCCTCCTGCCTCAGCCTCCCGAGTGCTGGGATTACAGGCATGCGCCACCACGCCCGGCCCGCACCTTTTAAGTTGCCTGAGTTTCATTCTCTCTTTTGCAAAGGGAGATAAAGGTATCTACCTCCAGAGGTTGGGCATGGAGCATAGTCCTGACTCAGGGACACACAATGCACAGCTGTGGGCCTAAGACACAAGCATGAGGAGAAGAGCTGCCTGCCCACCTAGGAAACAGTGACATCCCTCAGCATCTCCCAAGGGGGATCACACTGTCAGTGGGGGAGTCAGGGAACTTCAAGGAAGAGACCTTAAAAGTAAGTGAGGAAGATAATTAGCTGTACATAAACAAAGAAGGAGCTGACCTCTAATGAGTGCCTAGTCTGTGCTATGCACTAGTTTAAGTACTTCCATTCTTTTATGCCTATAAAATAAAAATCATTTTAGTTTCTTCTTTCCAGGTGGAGAATCAAGGCCTAGAGCCATTAGGCAGCTTGCCCATGAGCACATGAGGAGTAGCAGAACCAAGATTTGAATCCAGGCAGTCTAGATCCAAAATTAAACACTTACCTACTATGCTTTGCAAAAGAAAAGTTTGGAGGCTGAAAAATTCAATGTGTGTTTACAATAGAGGAATCTATGCCCTCTCAGTCCACTCATGCTGCAGGGACAGAACACTACGAACCAGGTGGCTCACAGACACCAGTCAGTTATTGTCACAGTGGTGGTGACTGGATGTCCAAGACCTGGGCAGCGGCAGATGCAGTGGCTGGTGAGGATTCTCCTCTTCGTGCATAGCCCACCCTCTATTCATTGTGGCCTCACATAGATGGGGAAGGGAGTTTTCTGGAGTCTCTTAATGGCACTAAAGCCCAAAGCACTCACACTGGGGATTAGACTTCAACATATGAACTTGTGGGGAATATAATATCAGCCCACAGTAGCCTGGAGCAAAGCCTACAGGAAGAAGCGAAGCCAGTAGGAGCCAGAAAGAAGGACACCAAATGTCACTCCAAGAGCTTCACAGACTGTCCTCTGGGGCCAAGGAAAAGCCACAATGAATCTCCAAACTGAAAAAGATGAAAGGATCTGCCGGCACTGTTCACTATGTAAACTACTGCCACTCTTTATGCTCCATTCCTGTTACGCACACTGATAAGGGAAAAGCCTGAATACTACGCTTACGAAATAATTCAAGCATTCTGAAGTAAATCTGACACTTAAAGACGAAATTGGCCTTTATCAATTCAGCAAATGCTTTTAAAAAATTTATTTCTTAGCCAGGTATCATGGGCACACAACTGTAATCCCAGCACTCAGGAGGCTAAGACAGGACAATCCTATGAATTCTAGGCCAGTAGGGACTACATAAGTGAGTTCAAGGTCCGCCTGCATTACACAGTGAGAACTTAATTAAAAGAAGAAAGGAGGAGGAGGAGGAGAGGAGGAGAAGGAGGAGGATGAGGTGGAGGAAGAGAAGAAAAAAGAACAAGAACAAGAAGAGGAGGAGGAGGAGGAAGAAGAGGAGGAAAAGAACACCTTAGATTTTCCATTTAATGTGTACTCAATAACAAACTGTATTCAAAACAGAGGTGAGTTCTACAGATGCCCCTAGGGGACAGAGACCGCTTTGCCCTGCCTTTCCCATCACACCTCATTAACCACTTTGCACCACAGCAACAGCCACATAATATCATAACTACTTGGTTGTTATATAATAATAAAGTAATAATATATAGTCTTTGGGATATGTGTCCCATAGAACAAAAAGCATAGCTCTGACAAAAAAGCAACAACCACACTGTAACAGAAATGCCCCCCCCAGGCCAGTATATTCAATTTCTTAGCTACCCAGGTAACAGGTCATATTCCAGTTAGGATTGCTCCTGAATAAGCGATATAGGAAAGAAATAGAATGTATGAAACAGATCCAAAGTGATATACAGCAAATTAAAACCTCAATCACAAGCTGGCAAATCTGTTTGAGTGAAAGTGAAAATAGATTCTCTGACCTTAAAGACACCACTGCAGCTAGTGAAAAAGTAAGCAAAAAATCTCTTAAAAACAAGTAGGATGCAGGAAAAAATAATTCAACATCTGCAAGATGATGCAAAGATGAACAATGTCAGACTAATAGGCATCAATGAGAAGGAAGGAGTCACTACAAGTGATATAAAAATATGGATGGAAATAGGACAACTATCTGGCATTCAGCATATAGAACTCCAAATAACATCAACCCAATTAAAACCACTCCCAGACATATAATAATCAAGATCCCAGAAATTCAGCACAGGAACAGTATACTAAAAGTCACTAAAGAAAAGAAACAGATCACATTTAAAGGAAAACCCATCAGAATAACAGCAGATTTCTCTTCATAAACCATTAAGGCAAGAAGAACATGGAGCAAAGTATTTCAAGTCTTGCAAGAAAACAAATTCCAACCCAGACTGATATACCCTGCAAAAGTCTCTTTCAAGTATAATGGAGAAGTAAAATACTTCCAGAATTTCATGATGACAAAGCCAAGGCTACACAGACTACTAAATGATGTTCTAAAGAGGGAGCAAAATGATTCACAACCCCATGAACAAGAATGGACAGAACCCACCAAATAGGGCAAACACTTAAACACAGAAGAATAAGAGGTATACAATAGTAGCCTTTCAGTTATTCTTTTGTGTACAGCAGCAAAATATTTCCATCAGCACACTCTACAAATGGACTTCTCTTGCACCCTATGGGTCAAGATTCCATATGCGTCTACAGGATAGATTTTAAGGAAACAGCTGTAGCTCAGTCCCACAAGTGACACTGGCCACCAGTAAGTGTCATGGTCATTATCCATGTCCACAGCACACTAGAACTTTGTGCGATATCCTATCCCCAAAGTGTCAGAAGTGATGGTCAATTATTTGTCATTCCAGTATTTATCTTATGTTTTATTCTTAGTACTTCTTTGCTATCATGACAACTTTTCTTAGTTCAATTGTTTTGAAAAATTTAATTTTTAATTAATTAGTATTTAATTTTCTGAATATTGCTTAATATTTTGCTTAATTTTAATTTTTGTTTTAAAATGTTTACTATATTTGAATTAGAATTTATCTAAAAGACATCATGTGATATTTTCTCCTAGTATTAGAAACTTTGAAAAGTATATTTCCCTTTTCTATTGACTTTATATTACTTCTTCCCTGTCCTTTATACACACACATATATATGAAAAAAATAAGTGTATAACCCGACATGATTGGTACTGTTTCATAGAAATCTTTAATGACCTTTTAAATAAGGGCTCATCTAATATATTTTATATAGTCCTGCATAACTATCACTTTGAGAGATCTTTATTGTTCATCCAGGAGCATACTGCATGCCTTTGAATTATGCTCTTTGTTGTTTCCTATGTGGTACATCTGGAGGTACTAAAATATTTCAAATTTGTATAAATAGAAAATATTTTACTTTTAGTTTTCAAAGGTATGTTTGCTAAGTATAAAATTCAAAGAAGATAGACTTTTTTTTCTTTCAGTCCTTTAATTAGTCCAGTTTCTTACATACTTGGTCCTTTTTTTCTTTCTAGTGTAGAATAAGAAGATATTCAATTTTGTTCTTCCATAGCTAATATTTTTATGTATGTGCTTTAATCAGTTTTTCTTTACAATAAGTTTTGGACAATTTCATTTTTGTGTATCTTGGTATGACTATTTAAATTTCTTGTGCAAAAGGTTCATTTTTCTTGGAAATGTGGTATTATAAATTGAACTAAATTTAGAAATTTTAAATCTTTAAATATTTATTGCCTATACCTTTTTACTTTGAGAATTCTATTTACATGAATATTAAAAAATGAAGGAGCAGTTAATGCTTATAATTTTTGCTTTTACTCTGATTTTTATCCTCTCTTGAATTTCTTATAACTTCTTAGTTATTTTTTTTAAACAAAACTTATACATTTATATCTGGTAATCTGCAAAACTAATTTGCACATAGCATCATGTAATACAGCAACCATTGTTGGATTCCTATTACTTTGTTTAGTGAAATATTGTATCATGTATAATGCTGTTTCATTCTACCACTATTTTGTATTTTAAAAATAATTTTTAAAAGAATTTAAAAAAGAAACAGTAAAAAAAAACTGTCTTAAAAAATAATAACACATGTGTCATAGGTTTGCCACCACTGCGCATGTTTACAGGCCTTGGGAAAATGTCTCCTGTAAAGGCTACCAGCCATGCTTAGGTCTTGGCTAAACTAAGATTGGTCAGCCCCAAACACACTGATCCACACAGTCCTCAGCTCTATAACCCAAAGAGGTTGGCCCAAGAAAAGTGGCTTGGCCTGTGAAGGAAACATCTACTCCCATTTGTCAAATAAGTCTCAAACTCAGTATACACCACTAAATAACCCACTGTCCTTAAGTACTTTACAACATAATGGAGAATTAAGTGAAAACTCGGAAAGGCTGGGAAGTGAGACAGAACCCAGGCTTTGAAGTTAGACAGACATACAACATCTGCCTGGATATGAAAAGGTTCATAGAATGTACAACTCTTGATTTAAAAAAAAAAAAAAGGGAACCAGAACACGTTAGTCACTGTACAGACAGAGCAGAATTCAAGTTCTTAATTAGCTTTGGGAGACCGAACAAAATTAAATAACTTCTCAAAGATTCATCTCTCATTTATAAAATGCGTATCATAGTAGTTCCTGCTTTCTCTCATTATTTGTAAGAATTCAATTAACTACTGTATAGGAAGTACTTCACACAGTGCCTGATATTGAATAGTTGCTCTGTAACAGTTGATATTGTATATGTAATTAATAAGTACAAGGTAGCATAATTGAAAGACTGAATTAGATGTTCTGGGAACCCAAAGTGGAGATAAAAGAAAGCTGGACTATTAAGAACAGGCTCCATGGAGGTACGGTTGGCAGATAAAATCTGAGTTGCTCAATTAAGCTTAAATTTCATGCAAATAAGTGATATTTTAGTGTGTCTTACATTGTCAAAGCTTTACTTTTTGTCTATCTGAAATGAAAATGTAACCTAATATTTTTATGGGCACAAGACGACAATTGTGCATAGAGAAAGAATTTAAATTTTTCTTTAGAAGAAAAGGGAAGAATAAAACTCCAGACAGAGAAACCAAGATAGGCAAGAGCAGACTAAAGTTAAGAGGTCCAACAAATGGGACAGTCTTTTTTTTTTTTTTTTTTTTTGTCTTTTTGAGACAAGGTCTCACTATGCAGTTCAGGCTGGCCTTAAGCTCACTTTGTAGCTCAGGCTGGTCTCAAACTCACAACAATCCTCCTGCCTCAGCCTCCTGAGTGCTGGGATTACAGGCATGCACCAAGGAGAGATCCAGGCCAGAGTGCAGATTTGATCCACAATGTATGGGAGAATTGCAGGCGGGGCTGTGAGAAGGGGGTTACAAAGGAAGACGAATGAGTGTGACTTCATGAAGGAAAAGAGTAGAACAAAGATGACTGCAGTATTCAGTTGTCTTTTATGGCCCTGGGGATTGAACCTGGGGCTTTCACACTGAACTACATACTTAGCCCCAACCCTCTTAATTTTGAGTCAGAGCTTTGCCAAGTTGCTAAATCACCCATGTTAGCGCTAACTTGCCCCAGCCTCAGCCTTCCAGAGCTCTGGGGCTGTAGGCATATGCCGCCATGCCCCGATGGGACTCCAATGTTTTGAATTCAATTAATGAGATCAGTGATAGCCAGGGAGATCAAGTTTGTGACTGTCCTTAGGATCAAACTGGAGCAGGGACAAAAGAGTTAAGAAAGATATTGTGAAGAAAGGTAATGTTAGTGGGAAAATGACCAAAGTTGTAAATACGAATGTGTCCTTTCACTGTCAGAACTTTCTTGAGTCTCTGCAGTCTTATTACCACTGATATGAATATGCAATTAAATGCAAATCTGGAGATTAGTTAACAATCTTACCTACTTCTGAAGGTAAGTTAACAAAGACTGAGAGGGAAAAAGCATTTATTGTCCTCTTTACTCCTCCTCTAGTAAGAAAAAAATGAAAGCAACGTGATTCATTCAGCTTCCTCACTGCTTCCTCCCTACCACCAAACTCCACATGGTTCCCTTGCCCACCAGAAACAACAAGAGCTCTCCAAAGACAGTGAGCTCAGTGCAGGCAAAGAGATCCAGAATTCAGGGCAACGCTCCCCGGGGTCTGTGTCACAATTTTGTTCTTCCAAGTTGGTTCCTTCCTTTTTCATGTTCATACACAAAATTCTACTCCTATAAATGAAAAAAAAAATCCATGCCCCCATGTGGCAACTTTTCTCTAGGGCAATCTTCTCTTTAGAAATAATCCCAGGCATGAGCCTTTCATTTTGATTAAAAGAAGCAGTAGTGCAGAATATCTCTGACTATTCGTGAAACTAAACACCAAAGGCCCTAAACAAATAGACCCAGAGGATCTGTTTAGAAATCCAAATTTATGATGTCATCAACTTCAGGTTACTCATCCCAACATTGAAAGCCTTACTGTTATGATAAAATCGATCCTGTTAACATTCCTGCCTCGCAAATCTTTGTGTATGGCAGTCAGTCCTTCATCTTAGAATTTGCCTATAATCTACTTGCACCTATCCAAATCCTATCACCCTCCTAGAGCCTTCCTACCTAAGAGTGTAAACTATACTAATGTCTCCGCTTTGCAGTGGGAAGACGCAGAACAAAACCCAATTGTCCGTGTGTGACTTCCACTTCCGGTATACAACTGCCAGTAGTGAACCTCTAGACTACGCAGGCTCAGAACAGCTCCCCAGCACCTCCCCCATTCCCCCAACCTGTTTCCAATGCAACGCGTGGACCTCGGCTCTGACAGTTGAAAAGCCACCAACCGTTCGAAAGGATTCTCAGTCAGCTGGGCTTCTACACTTTCAGGAGCTGGGGCTCGGCTCCTTACTACCAGTCACAGGGATGGCAGAGATGCTGGAGTTCAGTGATATCTATCAGGAAGTAAAAGGCTCCATGAAGGCGGGACATCTAAAATTGAACCGCCAGGGTATCATATTCAGTAACACCAAGAGGGGTAAAGTGGATAACATCCAGGCCTGGGAGTTGACCGAGGGCATCTGGCGCCGGGTCGCTCTGGGTCACGGACTTAAACTGCTCCTAAAGAATGGCAATGTCTACAAGTATGACGGCTTCCGAGAATCACAATTTCAGAAACTCTCTAATTTCTTCAAAACTCATTATCACCTTGAGCTCCTAAGAAAGGACCTATGTGTGAAGGGGTGGAACTGGGGGACAGTGAAATTTGGTGAGCAGCTGCTCTCCTTCGACGTGAGTGACCAGCCTGCCTTTGAGATACCCCTCAGCAATGTCTCCCAGTGTACGACAAGCAAGAATGAAGTGGCCCTGGAGTTCCATCAGAGCAGTGATACAGAGGTCTCTCTTGTGGAGATGCGCTTCTATGTCCCCCCTATCCAGGAGGATGGTGTGGACCTGGTCAAGGCCTTTGCCCAAAACGTACGGTCAAAAGCAGGTATAACCCACACCAGTGCAGATGCCATCTGCGTCTTCCAAGAATTGCAGTTTCTAACTCCCCGGGGTCGTTATGACATTCGCATCTATCCCACCTTCCTCCACCTACATGGCAAGACCTTTGACTACAAGATCACCTACTCTATGGTGACACAGCTCTTCCTGCTGCCTCACAAGGACCAGCACCAGATGTACTTTGTGATCAGCCTGGATCCCCCTATCAAGCAGGGCCAGACCCGTTACCACTTCCTCATCCTCTTGTTCCCTAAGGGTAAGAACATCACTCTGACTCTCAACATGAATGAGGAGGAAGTAGAGAAGCGCTTTGAGGCACAGCTAACCAAGAACATGTTAGGGCCATCCTATGAGATGTTCAGCCAAGTCATGAAAACACTTGTACACCAGAACATCACAGTCCCTGGCACCTTCCAAGGGCACCGGGGGACCCAGTGCATCACCTGCTCCTACAAAGCCGGGTCAGGGCTGCTGTACCCACTGGAGCAGAGTTTCATCTACATCCATAAGCCACCTGTCCACATCCACTTCCAGGAGATCGCCTCTGTCAATTTTGCCTGTGGTGTCACTACCACTCGCTTTTTTGACTTGGACATTGGGACCAATCAGGGCATTGAGTACACTTTCAGCAGCATCCAGAAGGATGAGTATGAAAAGCTGTTTGATTTCATCAGTGCCAAAATGCTTAACATCAGAAACCAAGGATTGAAAGAGGGGAAGAACTCAAGCTACCACAGATATGCTGACTCTGAGGAAGACCAGCACGATGCCTACTTAGAGAGGATGAAAGAGGAGGGCAAGGTCCAGAAAGAGAATCCCCATGAGAGCAGTGATGACTTGGGAGAGGAAATGGATAAGTCATTCGAGCCTGGAGAAAAAGAGCAGGAAGACGTGGCAGAGGAGTTTGACAGCGATGCCCCTACCAGCTCCTTCAGTAATGAAAGTGACAGTGACCAGGATGAGAAAGAGCAGAAACAGCTCAAAAGGGCCAAGACCACCAAGGATTACAAGGTCCACAAAAAGACTATGGTGGTGAAGATGGGCAGACACCCCAGGGTCCCCAAGAAGCCAGTGTCTGCTTATATGTTATGGCTGAATACCAGCCAAGAGAAGATAAAGTCAGACCATCCTGGCATCAGCATCACTCATCTTTCCAAGAAGGCAGACAAGATCTGGAAGGGGATGTCCAAAGGGAAGAAGGAGAAATGGGGCCGCAAGGCTGAGCTTGCCAGGTGTGAATATGAGAGAGCCAAGAAAGACTACAAAGGAGATCTAGGCAAGTCTAAGAAGAAGAAGGCAAAGAAGATACTCAGAGTAAAAATGAATAAGAAATCCACTTCTTCCCAGATCTCATCATCCAAGTCATCATCCAGGTGGCTAAGCAAGAACTCCAAGGGCAAGAAATCTGTATTGGGGAAAGAAAAGAAGCAAAAGGTAGAGGTGGTGACCAGTACCCCTTTCTGCTCAGAGGACTCAGCATCAGGATCTAATGAGTAGAGAAGGAAAACTCTGCACTTACCCAGTCACACCTCCAGCCTACACAGCATTGGAACCAATGTCTCTGCAGTTGACACACAGTCCTTGGACCCTGTGCCATCCAAGTATGTTGTCCCAGTGGCATGCACATCCCTGGGGCAGCAGGGAGGCCTTGTGACTCTTGTACCTCCAAAAAATAACTCCTTGTGGTGAGGAGAGAGTGGCTGGGAGTCCAGACAGGGCACCATCCAAGACCTGGTGTTCCTCTCTCAACCTGAAGGATGTGGCCACTCTGTGTCCTGGTCACATTGCTGCAGTAGGGGTCCGGGGAAGGCAGGCTGGGGGCTAGTTGGGGACCTATTGGTTCATTTTGTGTTTCTGGTCTTTGAAATAAACATTTACTGAAGGGAATTAGCTTTGGAGTTCCCCCCAAAATTATTTTGCCTTAATTGCCTGTACAGAAGAATTTTGTCTTAGCTTCTTAGTGAGACCCTAAACTCCATGGAGACAAGAACATTTCTTATGCTTGCTGTACTAAACTTTAAAGTTGTAAGACTGGGTATAGTGGTGTGTGCCTGTACTCCTAGCACTTGGGAAGCTGAAAACAGGAAGATCAGTACAAGTCCAACCTCCACAGTGAGACCCTGAACACTATGTAGACCCTGTACCAAATACATAAAAATAAAAATAATAATAAAAAATAAAAGTTGTAGCAAAAGTAGGGCCAGAGAGATAGCAGCATAAGCACCTGGCTGGCAAGTACAAGGTCCTGAGTTCAATCCCTGGTGCCAAAAAATAAATTTTTTATTAATAAAATTTTTTTAAAGTAGCAAATGTATCATATGTAATCACACTGATACAAGACACTACAAAGAAACTATGAGGAAGGACATATAGGAAATTATACTGTCCTCACCTGTGTATAATTCAAAGTATTGTTTTGTAAAATTGTAATGTCCTTCTCTGAATTCTGAGTTGTTCTTTTTAAGAAACAGAAGGAAATGAGAAAAAGACAAGGAATTTAAAAAGTGAACAGGTATACAAAACCTGATTGTTTTCCTACATACCAGCTACGAACAGTTAGAAATTTATTTACCTATTCGTTGGGGTTTTCTGTTTGTTTGTGTTTCTTTTTTTGAGACAGGCTCTGGATCTGTAACCCAGGCTGGCCTCAAGATCACAGTAGTCTTCCTACCTCAGTTGCCTGAGTGTGAGGATTACAGGCATGTGCTACCATGTCTGGCTTTGAATTTTAAATATAAAACAACAATTATACTATCACCAAAAAAAAATTTTAAGAGAAAAGAAAGAAATACTTGGGTGGGGCCAGAGAGACAGCTCAGTGGACTAAGCACCTGCTTGGCAAGTGCAAGGACTGGGGTTTGATGTCCCATACCACACGCTGTGCTGGCCCCAGAACCCTATGTACATCATGCTGGCCACAGAAACTGCATGATGGTGCACGCCAGTAATCCCAGCACTGGAGAGACTGAGACGGGAGGATCACTGTGAGTCTAGCTGCATAGTGAGACATTTTATCAAATTAATTACATCGGAGCTTGGGAGATAGCCTAGTTGTCTTAAGTCCCCGCATGGCAGACACATGGTCCCAAGTTCGATCCCTGGCATCACATGTGCTGGTCCTGAAATTGGGCATGGTGGCACACATCTGTAATCCCAGCACTGAGTAGGCCGAGACAGGAGGATCACTATAGTTCTGAACTGCATAGCGAGACACTGTACCAAAAAAAAAAAAATACTTGGGTGGAAACTGAACCATATGCAAGTGCTACATGAGGCAAGCCATAAAATTCTGATGAAAGAAATCAAAGAATAAAAGAGATTCCACATGCATTGATTAGAAGACCATTACTTTTAGGATGGCAGTTCTTTCCACCTTGATTCCCTGTAACCTCGCTCAAAACCTAGCAAGTCAGTTTGTGAATATTGAACTGATTCTGGAATATATGAAAAAAGCCAAAGGCCAAAAACAGATAACACAATGTCAAAGAACAAAGCCAGAAAGTTGACATTATCCAGCCTGAAAACTTACTATAGAACTGATCAAGGAAGGATAGCCCTGGACTAGAACAGGCAAGGCAAAGAGGGCCCAAAAGCGCATGCACATCAATGTAGACGACAGCTCCTCGATCAAGAGTAAAGCAGTTCAGCAGAAAAAGGGGCAGGGGTCACTTTCTCCTCCAACAAATGCTACTGGAACAGTCGGGCCAACAGACAACAACACCAAGAAACTTTAGAGCACAGACTTTATTCAATCCTTTACAAAAATTAATACTAAGTGCACCATAGACACTAATGTAAAATTCAAATCCATAAAATTTCTGGAACACAGCATAGGAGAAAACTCAGGTGACCCTGGGCACGGACACCAAAAGCAAAATCCTTAAAGAATTGACAAGGTGGCCTTCAATAGAACTAAAAACTCTTGTTCTGTGAAAGACCCTGTTGTGACAATCAAAGATGAGCCAAAGACTGGGAGAAAAAATCTTTGCAAAACTCATGTAATAGGAAGGAGGGAAGTAAATCCTTCTCAAGTGGGGAGGGAAGCAAGGTACAGAGGAGAAAAGGGGGGAGAGGTGGGAACAGGATGTGCTGCGTGTGTGTGTGTGTGTGTACACAACACAAGGAAAGTGTGTGCTAATCCCACATCTGGCAAGGGGCTGCTCTCCAAAATATGAGAATTTTAAATATAAAACAATTATACTATCACCAAAAAAATATTTATTGTATTGTTGCATAAAAAAATGCAACAATAAGAAAGCCTAATTCTTAAAATGTGCGAAAGATCTGAACAGATAGGACACATTACTAAAGCAGATATACGAATAGCAAATACGCATATGAAAAGATGGCACATCATACGTCCTTAGGAATTGCAAATTAAGAAACCTATCCACCCAAGTGGCTAAAATTCTAAATACACACAACAAACGCTGATAAAGAGACATGATCGCTTGTGGGGACAGTGCAAAGGGCTCAGTCCCTTTCGTATACACTTTGGCAGTGGCTTACAAGACTGAGGTAGAGTCGTACCGTGTGACCCAGCAAACTCACTCCTAGGCTTTTGCTCAAGCGATGTGGAATGTGATGTTCATACACCAAAACCCCCAAACACTAATATTTTAGCAGCTTTATTTATAATGGCCCAAAACTGGAAACACCTAAGATGTCCTTTAATAGGTGAACGGCTAAACTGTGATAAAATAGAGCATTATTCAGTCATAAAAGGTAATGATATATTGAGCTACAAAATGACATGGAGGAAGCTTAAATGCACATTGTTAAATGAAAGAAGCCAGTATGAAAAGGCTGTACTGTATGCAGCAGGCTGCCTGAGGTAACTGCATCTCTGACCGTTGATAGCCATTCCCAGAGGCTTAGCTTTGGACAGCTAAACAATTACCACTTTTGCTAAATTCCACCCATATAAGATTCAGGAAAAGGTGAACTATGAAGACAATGGAATGGTCAGCAAGTCACCTAGAGCTGGGAAGGAGGAGGACAGGTGAGACGCAGGACTCCAAGGGCCCGGAGGCCCTTGGGTATGGTACTGGTAGGGAAGAGGCACTATGCCTTCCCAAAGCCAACGGTTATGCGCACACTAGAAGCAGTGAATCCTAAAGTGAACTATGGGTTTTAGTTAATAAAATCTGTCAATATTGATTCATCAGTGATAAGAAGGGTAAGTGGATTGTGAAGCATTTTAATACTCCTCTCAGGTACGTAGTAATCAACTGTCTTTGTATCGTGCTATTATGTAGAAAAAGATACATTTCTGAAAAAATTGCCTGACAGTGGCAGTGTATATATTCAATTACTGAAGCCCATGTTCATTTTACTAAAATAATACCATGCTTCATGTAGGTTACTCACTTATGCCTTAGCAGAAATGACTTTCCTCCAAAGTCTGAGCAAGCAGGAGATTCATTTTGTAACACTTACTCATATGATGTGATTGTCTTCTCAGTGTCACCTGCAAAAGGAATTCTCGGTCCCTAGGGGTCTTCCTCAGCATGAGCACAAATTGTTTAGAGGGTTGGTTGGGAGTACATGGAAATAGATGTTTTCATAATGGGCTCCCTGGGGCCCCAGTGCAGATTCCAATTAGCAAAAGCCAGGGTGATGATGGTAGGCTCTGGCTTGCTTCCCTTGGTGGGTGTCCCAGCCAGGTCCATAGGCAACAAGTGCATCATAATGACTTGGTCTGTGGTGCTATGGATACCAGATTTAAAGGGCTAGAGACCATTATGACCCTTAACCTATGTCTTATGCTATATGCAGCCATGGTGGAGGAAGGAGACCCTCTAAGAGTCCTAGCCTTTCACTTCATATAACAAGACAAAGATACTTCCAGATATTCCTTCAAAGTCCCTCTCATTAATGAAAGAGCTCAGTCAGCTTGAATTCTCATCTAGGGCTCCCTCCATAAAAGCTTTCCTGAAGCTTTGTCTGGCTTCCTGAGAGGAGTTAAGAAAAGACTGTTTCCAGAACTGGGCGATAAACCTATGAGATTGTTGTGTCATTTGTGCTAGGGAATCCTGATTGCAGCAGGCTGCTGAGGTAATTAAACCCCTTTGGCTGCTGGTGGTCACTCCCAGAGGCTCAGATTTGGAGAGCAAAATAATTCCCACCTTTATCTAAATCACTGCATCACCTGGGACCAGGCTCAGGGTCTTCAGCTAACAAAAGCCGTGGGTTAGTGTGTTCTGAGGCTGTGTTCTCTGATAGGCTTTTAGGAATTGCTTAGTCTTTGTTGGATTTCTCTTCTGCAAACATTACTTCATGCTCAAGGCAAGAATTGGACCCCAACACCAGACCCAGAACTTCTCAGTGTGGGACAAATCTTTCAAATCACCTGCCATGGCAGTTTTGTCTAGAAGCAAAATGCCCCATTAAAACAAATAAACAAAATCTTCCACTTAACAGAATGATGTATCTATTCAAAAATAAAAGCTGTTAGCTGGGTGTGGTAGCACATACTTATAATTCCAGCACTCCAGGAGACTGAAGCAGGAGAATCATTGGAAGTTGAGGCCAGCCTACGCAACAGAGTTGAAGACTAGCCCAGACTGCACAGTGAAACCTTATCTCCAAAAAACACAAAATAAATAAATAGTGTTGTGCCAATGGCAGAAGCTAATGGAAGAAACTGAAGAAATGTACCTTTATCAGAAGTATCAAGGATACAGCTCAGTGGCATAAGCACCTGCCTGGCAAGTGCAAGGTCCTGAGTTCAATCCCTGGTACTGCCAAAAACAAAAGAAGGATCAAGGCGAAGGAAGCCTCAGTTCTGGAATTTTCTTCAAACAGGAAAATACTGGCAAGAGCTGGAGAGATTACAATTTCTAATGAAGTAACACTGGTGGCTAGAAGAATAGATGCTGAACATACCAAAGGACTTCTTCCTTCCGAGGCAGAGCAGAGCACGACAAAGTAGTTGGGCAAACAGGCACGACCTGGTAATGCCAGAGTCAGGGTACATGCAGGAAAAGTTATCTTCAATTCTCATGCAGACTCAAGCATGTTTGATAAGACAATCTGTATCTGACGGCAGTCTGAGGGTGGGAAACACAAAAGACTGCCTGCCCCACCATCGTGCTCCACACAGTAGCTGTCTCTCTCCCTACTTTAATTGGTCCACACTTGGTCTGTAAAGCGTATGTCTTTTTTTTTTAATTTAGTTTATCGATATATTTTAGGTATGTACAATGTTCACATTCACATAGGGAATATGTGCCTGCACAGGATATATCTTGACTCTTTTTTCCTCCCCTCCTTTCCCCTCCCTTCAATCCCACTTTACTTCCTTATTTACAAAAGCTTGGTTTCCATTTTCCCCCTATTTTCTCTTTCTTTTCCCTTTCTTCCTTGCCCTGCAGCCCCTCCCTAACTTTCCATCCCATTTGAACATTTTCTTCCTATTTCATAGCACCTTCTGTACATTTTGGTCCTTATTTACACTTGCAGGTTCTCACATGAAAGAGACAATGTGCTATTTACATGTGTGGTCAATTTATTTCATATAAGAATATGGCCTCAGGGTGCACCCATTGACCTAGAAATGACTCAAGGTCATCCTTCTTTATGGATAAGGATCTATTGCATAAAAAACACATCTTCTTTATCCATCCATCAGTTGAGGGCATCTGGGCTGTTACCAAGATTTGGTTATTTGAAGTGGTGCCACTATAAATACAGATGTGCATATATCACTGTGATATGATGTTTTTAATATTTTCAAAAAGACAACAAGAGTGAGAATATCTTGGTAGAACAGAATTTTCAGTTTTAGTTTTTGAGGAACCTCCACACTGATTTCAACAGTGCTTGCACCAGTCTACACCCCCACCAAAGAGAGAAGGACTCCTCTTCTTCTACATCCCACCAGAATTTATTATTGGTTGATTTCTTGATAATAGCCATTCTTTCTGGTCTGAGATGGAATCTCAGCATTGTCCTAATTTGCATTTCTCAAATGAACAGGGATATTGAACTTTTTTCTATATATTTATTGGCCATTTTTACTTCATGTGAGAAGTGTCCATTCATCTCAGATATTCATTTCTATTGGGTCCTTAAACTTGCGGGGATCTGAATTTTTTAGTTCTTTATATATCTTAGGTAGTAGTCCTTCATCTGAGGAACAGCTAGCTAACAGTGCTTGTCTCCTCACTCTTGGTGGTTTCTCTTGCCACGCAAAATTTTTCAATGAGATCCCAGTTGTTCATTCTTTGCGATAGTTCCTGTGCAATCAGGGTTTGATTTATAAAGTGTTTGCAGGCCAGCCAAATAGCTCAGAGGATTAAAGCCCTGCAAGCAGGCGCAGAGGCTGGGGATTTGATCCCTGGGCCTGCCATGCCAGCTCCACCCCGAGGGCATGCTGAGTTGGAAATTGAGACTGGGAGTGATGGCACATACCTGTAATCCCAGCTCTTGGGAGGCTATAAACAGGTGGATCACTAGGAGTTTGATCTAGTAGTGAGACTCTGAACATCCTATAGACCCTTCCCTAAAATGCAAAAAAAAATAGTGTTTGCCTAAACCAGTGTCTTTAAGAGTTCTTCATATTCTATCTTCCAGCAAATATAGTGTTTATGCCTTAATATTTAGATCTTTGACTCACTCTGATTGCAGTGTAGTGCATGATAAAAAATATGGGTCTCGTTTTGATCTTCAGCATGTGCAGTGCCAGTTTCACAGCACTATTTGTTAAAGATAAGGTGCCTATCTTTCTTCCAGTGAAGGTGTTTGGCACCTTCATCAAAGGAGAATATGTCTGCAGTTGTTCTGCATCTTCTAATCTGTTCCATGAATCCGCAGGTCTGGATTTTATCACAATATATTTTTAGTGCTGTTTTTGTCACAATATATTTTTAGTCCAGTTTCAAGTCAGGGACTGTGATGGGCCCTGACTTGCCTCAGTTGCCCAGAGTTGCTTTTCCTATTCTGCATCTCTTCTGGTTTCAAATAAATGTTAAGATTGTTTTCTCCAATTTTGTGAGATATGCTATTGGAATTTTGATTGGGATTGCATTAAATCTGCGTAACAATTTTAGAAGCATGGTCTTCTTCACTGTATTGGTTTGTTATGGTTTGTGTCTAGTTGTCCCCCCAAAGCCTCATGCAGGTGGGCTTCTAGAGGTTGCAATTAATTCATGCTCCAATGCGGAGATTATAGGTGTGAATGCTGCATCCAAGCTGGGACAGATATCCTGAAACAATACAAGGAAAGGGGAGAGGCAGCTGCTGCCGCTCCTCCGTTTTTGCCCTCACTGTTGTGCTGCTTTTCCCCACCATGAACTGCTGCCCTCTGCCATGTGCCACTCTGCCATGGAGCCAGCTAAGTGTGGACTGAAACCTCCACTAACTGTGATCTAAATAAACCTCTCCTTCCTTATTTAGAATGGCAGGTATTTTACCCCAGTAAGAGAAAAGCAACTGAGACAGATTCTCCCTACTCAAGAGAAAGGGGTATCTTTCCATTTTCTGATATCCTCTTCAATTTCCTCGTTCAGAGTACTATGGTTTTCAATATAGAGATCTTTTACATCCTTCATTAGATTGTTTCTTGTGTATTTTTCTCATGCTATTATGAAAGGCGTTGTTTCCTTAACTTCTCTCTCAGTGAGCTTCTTATTCATACATATGAAGGCTATTGTTTTTTGAGTGTTGACTTTGTATCCAGTTACACTACTGAATTTGGTTATTAAATTTAGAAGACTTTTGTTGGAGTTTTTGGAGTTTTCTATGTAGTATTAGTTTTCTAATGTTACCTGCAAATAATGATAATTTAACTTCTTCCTTTCCTATCCTTATTCCTTATATTTCTTCTTTTATTTTTAATTTTATGTATTGGTACAGGGTCTTACTATGAAGCTCAGACTCATAGTGATTCTCCTGTTTTCGCTTCCCCAGACCTGAGATTACAAGCATGTGCCACCACACCTGGTCTCAGGGACAGGCTTGGCACACCGGGGGTGGGGCAGGCTCAGCGTGTGGTACCAGGAATTGGACTCAGATCCTTGAGCTTGCCTAGGCAGGCAGTTAGTCTGCTGAGCTATCTCTATGGCCCTATTCCTTACATTTCTTTCTCTTCTACTTGCTCTGGCTAATATTTCCAAAACTATACTGAATAAGAGTGGTGGCACTGGACAACCTTGCCTTGTTCCTGGTTTTAGAGTGAAAGCTTTTAGCTTTTGTCTATTTAGTATGTTGCTACCTATTGGCTTGTCATACATGGCTTTTATCAGATTGAAATAAAGACTGTCAATTTCAATTTTCTGAAAAGCTTTTTGTATCGTGAATGGGTACTGAACTTTCTCAAATGCTTTTTCTGCATGTATTGAAATGATCATTGGTTTTTGTCCTTGGCTTTAATATGGTGCATGACATTGATTAATTTGCATATGTTGAACCATCCCTACATCGCTGGGATAGATCCTACTTGGCCATGGTGTGTAATCTTCTTGACAATTTGCTGCATTCTGTTTGCCAGTATACTATGGAGGATTTTTGTATCTACGTTCATTAGGGAGATTGGCCTGTAGTTCTTCCTTAGTTCGGTCCTTCTCTGGTTTTGGTATCAGGTTAATACTCACTTCCAGAAATGAATTTGGAACTATTGCTTTCCATTTCACTAAAGACTTTGAGAGGTAGTGCATTTGGTCTTCTCTAAATTTCTTATAGAATTCAACAGTCAATCCATCAAGGGTGGGCTTTTCTTTGTTGGTAGGTTTTTAATTACATTTTCATTTTTATTGGCTGATTTCTTTATTCAGAATTTTTATATCTCGATTCAGCTTTGATAATTTATATCTAGAAATCTGTCTGTTTCTTCTGTATTATCCATCCTATTAGACTTCAGGTTCTTGAGGTAAGTACTGATGATCAAGATCTGTACAAATTCATTTTCATTTCTAACTGCATGGATTTGAGTCTTTTTCCTTTTTTATGTAAAGTTGGCTAAGGGTTGATTTATTCTTCTTTTTCTTGAAACTTGAAGGTGAACACTGGGTTTTTATTTGAGGTTGCTGTTTTTCTGAGATGGATATTCACTGCTATGAATTTCCCTAGGGGCTAAGGATATAGCTCAGTGGCACAGCAACTGCCCCAAAAGCACAAGCCTAAGTTTGATTCCCAGTATAAAAATAAAATAAATTTTCCTCATAAGACTGCTTTCATTGTATCCCATAAGCTCTGATATGGAGTAGTAGCATTATTGTTTAATTATAGAAACTGTCTGATTTCTCCTTTAATTTCACCGGTTCCTCATTGGTGGTTTGGGAGGGTGTCATTTCATTTCTCTGTGTTTGTGAAGTTTTTGTGGTTTCTTTTGCCATTGATTTCCGATTTTGTTGCATTATGTTCTGCTAATATGCATGGTATAATTTCAGTTCCTTTCTATTTACTTGAGCACATTCTATGAGTTAGTATGTGGTCTATTTTGGACAACATCCATGTGCAGCTGAAAAGAATGTATATAATGATGTGGGGTGAAACGCTCTGCAGATATCTACTAAGCCCATTTATTCAAGACACTGGTTTAGTTCTAATATTTCACTATTGACTTTTTATCTGTTTATTTCTGATAGCAGGGTATTTAGGTTCCTTAATTCAATTTTATTAGTGATTATTTGATTTTTCATATCCATTAATATTTGTTCAATAGTTGGGTGCATTGATACTTGATGCATATATATTTGTGGGTGTTATCTCTGTCTCTTAAATTGTTCCCTTTTCAAGGACATAGTGATCTTCTTTGTTTCTTAATCAATCTTGGCTTGAAATTCATTTTGTCTGCAAATAGAATAGCTACTTCTGCTTTTTTCCAGGTCCCTGTCACATGGAAAATTGTTTTCCATCCTTTGACTTTCAGTCTATGAATATCTTTTTGAATTAAATGTGTCTCTTGGTGGCTTTTTGTCTGTATTTTGTTTGTTTGTTTGGTACTGGGAATCAAACTCATGACCTTGCACTTGCCAGGCAGGCACTGATGCTGCTGAGCTATCTCCCCAGCCCTAAATGAGTCTCTTCTATACATCATATTATTGGATTTTTTTTAATCCATTCTGCCAATCTGTTTCTCTTTATTGATGGATTGAGACCATTAACAGTGATGGTTATAACATATGTATGGACTTATTCTTGAGATGTCATTTTCCTGTAGTTGGCTCCCTTTAGCATATTTAATTCCCTACCTTTAATAAATGTAAAGCCTTGCTACTTTTTCCACTTATTTAACAAATGCTTTGTTCAGGAAATCAAAAATTCTAAAAAGAAGCTCTAGAAAGAGTCCTCAACACCTCAGAACCCCAATAACAGTTCTCTCTTTTCAATCCAAGCATAAACTCTCAGCCATTGTCTACTTAATAAAAACCCATAGCTTACAAGTACTTTTTTCTTTAAAAAAATCCCAGTCTCTTAGTATCCAAAAGTTTGTATTGACTATCACTTTTTCATATCCACAGCAATAACTATTATTCATAATGAAGACCCTAAGACTTTAAAGATCTGGGAGAACAACCAGAATCATACGTAAAAACCGGAACCTGCTTACAAGTAGGCCTGGCATGTAAGAAATTGTTAGTCCTTCTCACTCAAAGCTACCCAAGGAAAACATGCTCTTTGTATTACAGATGGCAGCATGATTCCTCCCCCACACTAGTGCAGATGGCATGTCAACTTTCCCCAAGCATCAGCCAAGAATATCACAGTAGACTCAGTAAGCAGAGAAGTATTTAATGAAGACAATCATTTTCAAAGGTGTGGTAAAGACTTCAGAGACTCTCCAAGAAAAAAAGCAGCACCCTTGTGGAGTACAGTACTGCCTTGGTCTGAAAACAACACATGTGATTGCTAGAACCCAGGGAAGGCAGCTACCTGAAGAGATCTGCCTGACAGGAACTGTGCTCTTCCAGACAGGGCTTCAGCCAATTCAAGGAGACCAGGAAGTAAAGATGGGGAACTACTGTGATTCTTTCCTGCCAATGCATCTGTGACAGGAGCTCTAGCAATTAATCCACAGGAACCTTCTTCCAAGGACAGGAGAGACACAGGGATGGAAGTGTGGATAGGCAGGGGCAAAAGGAGCTACCCAACACCGCCTGCAATTTTGTACTTTCATCCTTTTGGCCATAGGATAATAACTTGGACTGGGCCATCCCGGGTCTCTGAAGAACATTTTTCTACCTCACAAGACTCGCCTATGCATTCTGACATAAAGGGAACATTCTGAACAAAAACTTGAGTGAGATTCATCATGATTTCTGATGATAAGGCACTGCCTTTTGAGCAATCGGTGAGATCAGGTAATAACTTGGAAGAACAGCACATAATGATTCCTTGTTCTATTATTGAGATTCTACTGACACCTGGCTGCCTATAATTGTTGGAACGAGGACAAATTTCACAGTCACTGATTTGAGTGTACAAAAATGTGATTTTCTCTATTCTGCTATAATTGAATGTAATTTCTGCCTTGAGCCTCTATTCTGCCTCAAAGCAGAGAAAATTTAGTCACTTTCAGATAGACTCTTTCAAATTCAGTCATGTCTTACTCAATTCAAGTTTATAATTTAGTCACAAATGAGTTTAAAATTCTTTTTTAGTTTCTCTTTTTCCCTCTTCTTGTCTTTCCTGGAATTAAATCTGAGCTCCTTGGTGGTTACATAAGGGCTATGCTCCTTGGAAATGATTTGCTCTACCTGGCCCTGGGAAAGTGACCTGGTGACCCATGGCCAGTGCAGCTCTGTCATCGTTTCTCATGCCTCATCCTTGGCAGACTCCCTGGTGCTCTTTTTCTGCAAAATTTTGTTCTACATGGAATCTTTCTGGTATGAATGATTACCTATGCTATGTTGACCTGTGGGAAACTGCAGGGGACAACCTCCCATCCATTGGATGTAGAAATGCCTTCGCAGTCCTCATCCAGACCAGAAAATTTATATTTGTAAATATATTTGGAAGGACACTGGTCACATTGGGTTGAGCCTAACGAAGGCCCTATCACTAGATACAGTCATCTTCTGGTGTGTTTTTCTGTCTCCCATGGAAAAGTTATGGAGTTGTAATAAGTTAATCTCAATTTACCACTTCCAGTGCAACCCACAACATAAATAAAGACACAATAATACATCCAAAATGGCAGCAAGTCAAGGGGGTCCTAAGTCTGGCCGCAGTGATGGCTTTCAACCCCTGGCTGAACACAGGTTTTATTAATTTGTGAAGAAGGGAGTGTTTTGAGGAAGGGTGGCTATGAGAATGGGGGAAGTATGTGAGTTCCATGAGCTGGGCTGGGTAGGAGGCTTGAAATTACTTCTGTAATACACAGAGAGGATATACAGAAAGAGTAATCTGCATTACCCAACTGAGATAGCACTTAATATTTGGGGGTCAGCGCTTCAACTCTGATGTGTAATATTTCAAGCTACAGAAAGTTGTAACCTCTATCTCAATCCTAGTGGCAACATGGAGCGCTGGCTCTTCATCGCATCTCATCCTGGCTCACACAAGGGAACAGTGAGGGCCTGGGGAAACACACCTACCATCTCCAAAGACTACACATCAGCACCACTACTTAAAGCCACTTGAAGAGATAAAGCAAAGTCCTGTACATATCAATACATGGAAATAGGGACAGGTTCATCCAAAAATGGAGACAGTTGTTCAACTCTCAAAGAGAGCCACCCAGGTGGTTCCCCATATGGGTCTAGACATCATTCCTACTCTGCCACATCAAGGTAACATGATGCTTTTCTTTCCCAGGTTTTCCAGTCTGCTCTTCCCCAGATTCAGGCTGTAGGTAGGAATGGAGACACAAGAACCTCAGGCCCCTCCAGATGAGGCTGTGGGATCAGAGGTGGGGCACAGAAAGCCCCACACTCACGTGGGACCCTGTGGCTTCTCTCCAAATTCTTCCCCCACTGCATCTCTCTCTCTGCACCTATCCCTTTCTAGCTTCTTCTGTTTTATATCTGAGTGGACCTTTTGTTTTAGGAGTCAAAGTTCCATGGATTTTGCTTCTGGTGCCTCACTGAATGGCTGTGCCCAGAACTGTGGCTGCCATGACATAAGGAAAGGTGCATAAGGGAAATCTGAGGAGCATAAGGAGACAGAAAAACACACCAGAAGATGACTGTGTCTAGTGATAGGGCCTTCGTCAGTCTCAACCCAACGTGACCAGTGTCCTTCCAAGAAATTAGTGACTAAGAAGAGTGGCTCCTCCCTTCCTTCCCATCCTAACACACACAGCCACACCCAGAGGAACAACCATGGAAGGTCACAAGGGGATGACAGCCATCTGGGATCCAAGGAATGTACCTGAGAAGAACTCGACCCTGCCAACATCTTGAGCTCAGATTTCCAGAACTGTGAAGACAAAAATCTCTGCTTTTAAACTGCTCAGTTGATGTACTTTGTCATGGCAGCAATAACAAGCTAATACAGGTGTGGAAAACGTGAGCTTCCTTGCTTCACAACCACAGCTCTGAGGCTCATCTCTCAGGTGTTCAAACATGTGTCTTCAAGATGCCTGTGATGGTGTTCCACCATTTGTTTGTTTTGTTTTGTTTTGTTTTTCCCAAGAATGTAGTGTCATATATCAGCAGGTTTAGTTCCACTGGGGGATTGCTTGAAACATTTAAAACAATCCCAGAATTCTTTAAGAGGCCACAGTTTGAAATGTATCCAGTGTTGGTTCTTTCCAAAGCTCAGGCCAATCAAACCAAGGCCTCCATGCCATACCTCAACTGTTGAAAATAATTTTCTCATTATAAGCCAATTCAGATATTTTACAAAATATAAATTTAGCCAGGCATGATGTTGGAATCCCAGTACTCAGTGGTAATCCCAGCACTCAAGAGGCTGAGGCAGTACAATTGCTGTGAGTTCAAGACCAGCCTGAGCTATATAGTGAGGCCCTGACTCAAGAGACAAAAATATAGTCCTGGAATGTAGCTCATTGGCATAAGTGCCTGCCTGGCAAGTGCAAGGTCTCAAGTTCAATCCCCAGTACTGCATGCCTCTCCTGTCCCAGAACCACGGATCCACCTTTCCAGCCCCAGAACCAGGCATGGTGGCACATGCCTGTAATCCCAGCACTCGGGAGGCTGAGACAGGAGGATCACTGTGAGTTCCAGACCAGCCTGGGGACCATTAAAGTGAGCACAAGACCAGCCTGTGAGACCCTGTATCAAAAAAGGGGGGGTGGTAAGATAGCTCAGCAGTCTAAAGCACCTGCTTAGGCAAGCTTAGGCAAGTGCAGGGACTGTGGTTTCAATCCTCAGCACCACATGCTACACCAGCCCTGCCCCCAAAGGTGAGATGGCCAAAACAAATAAAAAGAGATTATATATATATATATATATATATATATATATATATATATATATATATATATGAAAAAGACTAATAAAGCCAATTATATAAATGAAAAGTCTGTACCACAATATAAAATATAAAGACAAAAAGAAAGCCTTTGTAAAAGACCAGCAACACAAGTGACCAGACAAAATATCATTATCCTTAAAATTAGTAAAATAAAGATAAGCTTCCTAATTTTTAAAAAATGAACAAAGGATATGTGCAGGGAATCTCTAAAAGAAAATATGCAAATGACTGTCATATTTTTAGTATGCAGACTATTAATAAACCAGCAAATGAAAATTAATGTGAAATTCCATTTTCCCTCTTCCCAATCAGCAGACTATTTATTTATCTACTATCTTTATTTATTTACTTATTTATTCATTTTTAGCAGAACCAGGGATTGAACTCAGGGCCTTGTGCTTGCCAGGGAAGTGCTTATTCCACTGAGCCATCTTCCTGGCCCTTTATTTACTATCTTTGAGACCATGTCCTCTTACGCATCCCAGGCTGGCCTTGAACTCCTCATCCTCCCACCTCAGTCTTCTGAATGCTAGGATGACAGGTATGTGCTACCACACTAGACTCAGGGAAAACTTCTAAAAGCTAATGGCTAATGCTAACAAGCTCACAATAAAGTGAATGTGTTTATACTGTTGCTGGGAATAAAAACAAAATCTTTCTGGAAAGCAATGTCACAATTTGTAGCAAAAGCTTTAAAAACATTTGTATTGAACACCCTTAAATGTAGCTGCACGAAGTGACTCACTTTCAGAGTGCAGGATAAGAAAGGAGGAAGGAACAATTTTAAATGGCAAATCTTGACAAACCCTACTGCAGCCAGATGACCAAGGTCAATGCCAGGAGAGGTAAGTTGGTTGGCAGTGCATGCCCTTGAGGTGATGGGAAGAAAAGAGCACACAACCTTTATGGTCTTCCTCCCCCAAAGCCATAACCCCAACTTAATCATGAACCAAACATTGGCCAAGCCTGTCAAGGGACCTCCTTCAGTGTACTTCACTGGCGCTCCTCAAGATTCTAGGTCATCAAAATAAAGGAAAACCAGAAGGAGCCTCAGGAGATCAGGCCATTAAAGATCATTGATGTGGTGGCATGGAACAAAAGGAGACATACATAAACACCAAGGAAGTCTGACCAAAGTGTTAGCATGAGTAAATAATTATGTATCGATACTGACCCAATAATTATAATGAAAACAAGGCACAGAGGTGCATGCCTGGGATCCTTTCTTTCTGGGAGGGTAGGGTTGGAGGATGCCAAGTTTGAGCCCTGCCTACGAAATTCAAAGACTTGTAGAGATGCACTCCCAAGGTAGAGACCTGAGGATGGAGCTCAGCATAAGGGTCTTGGGTGCAATCCCCAGCACAGCAAAACAAAGCAGAGCAAGATTATCACAAAAGTACCCTAGTAACATAAGATGTTAGTAGTAAAGAAAACAGAGAAAATATAAAGGAGTTTTGTGCTCAATTTTTTCAAGCCTAGAACTCTTTTTAAAAAATAAAACTGCCTCTTTCAGGTCCTCCTTTTCAAGATGACAAAAAAGAAAAAAAAAAAAAAAAAAAGAAGGAACAACGGTCGAGCCAAAAAGGGCCATGGTCATGTACAGCCTATTTGCTGCACAAACTGTGCCCAGTGGCACCCAAGGACAAGGCCATCAGGAAGTTTGTCATTCAGAACATAGTGGAAGTCGCTGCCATCAGGGACATTTCTGCAGTGGGGGTCTCTGACGGTTCTGTGCTTCCCAAGCTGTATGTGAAGCCGCATCACTGTGTGAGTTGTACCAGTCACCGCAAAGTGGTCAGGAATCGATCTCGTGAAGCCCGCAAGGATTGAATGCCTCCACCTTGATTTAGACCTGCTGGCGCTGCCCCACAACATCCACCAAAGCCCATGTAAGGGGAGCTGGGTCTTAGTAGACTGAAGAAAACTTTTGAGAAAACAATAACAAACTAAATGTTATACCTTACACAGCATGTTGAATATACCTGCCAGAGGTAGGTTGGGTTAATCCAACTCATTGAAGTTTAAGTTGGCACTCTGAAAATGAATGAAGAGGAACACACTGGAAGTGGGTTTAGGAGCATAAAAAATAAATAAAGAAATAAAATCTATCAATTTTTTTTAATGTTTACATTATTTAACTAAGCAGGTTCACATCCTAGAATTTATCCTGAGAAGACAATCCCAAATGTGGTAAAGATTCATCTATTTCAGTATTATTTATAATAGATTTAACTTAACTGTTCAGTAATAAAAATCTGACCAAATAAAATGCCTTTCCTCAAGCGAATGGAATATTGGAGCCATTAAAATGCTGTAAAGCATATCTGATGATACAAACATAAATTTATGACATATTAAACTAGGTTATAAATTATAGATAGAGATAACTCTATTGAGTCTGAAAGGGATAAGATAGACAGATATAGATGATATATTTTTATTTTACCTTAAGCTTCCCTATGTTTTCTAACATTTTATATGGTAAATATTACCATGGTCATGGTAAAATATATATACCATATAATTTACTATTTTAACCATTTTAAAGTATACAATTCAATGGTCCTATGTATAGACACAATGGTATAGCATGCATTAGTGTGTCATGCCCTTTATGGTTAAACAATATTCCTTTTATATGTATTTATCACATTTTGGTTATCCATCAGTTGATGAATACTTGAGTTGTTTACATCTTTACTTTAAATACTGTTCCTGTGGACATTTTTTAAAAAGTTAATCATACTACTACTCATCAATAAGAAGGTATGAAGTATTGATACACACATGTCATAAAAGACTCTCAATATGAACCATTTGAAGGAAAGAAGTTAACCAAAACACTAAATGCTGTATGACTCCATCTGTATAAAAGTCTAGACAGTTGTGGGTTCTTGTTGCTATTGTTGTTGCTCAGTTTGGGGGGTGGTACTGGGAATAGAACTCATGACCTCATGCTTGTCAGGCAGGTGCTGCACCACTAAGCTGAATCTCCCTGGCCCAATAGACAAACTTTTTCTTTGTCTTTATCCACTATATTCACTTTTTTTTATTTAG